>VDFB02027204.1:0-36056 GCA_007258455.2 Sequoia sempervirens | reverse complement strand
ATTCTAACTTTAATCTACCTCTAATCTATGGTAGAAGAATATATGCAACCTCGCTTACTATTTAACAATAAAAATTATTCAAAGAAAATCATGCATAAGAGCTTTTATTATCGGAAATTGTCTTAATGCAAGAATCTCATATACTGTTTCCACTACAAAATGAAAAATGAGAGATGACCAGTTTAAATAGAGTTTCAAAAATCAAATGAAGGGCTGAGATCAAAACAATATCGACGGCCAAGATTATTACAACTCAACCCTAATTAGGGTTGCCCAAAATAATATGAGTTACCAATCAGTGAACAATCAGTAACAGGCAGTGAAGTGGCAGTTGGAGCTATCATCAAGGAGAGGCGTCCCTATCTGCTTGGTCAGCATTGCACTCGACAAACCTGGACACGACTGCGATAACCTCCTCCATCGTGACAGGCGGCAGCATACTAATCCAGAATTCTAATCCATCCAAGTTCTCAGCACACTTGGCGAATGTACTTGCCCAATCCGCCTCCTGCTTCACAAAATCATTCCGGATGGTCAAGAGACTTGCCGCTTTCGCGAAGGCCTGTCTTAGAATTGGTCCATTAGTCGAGAAGAAAACCTCCTGAACCCTATGTTTCAACCTCTCCAGCTGCATGTCATTTTCCCGGACAATCTCACGATCGAACACCTCTGCAGCTTTCATATAAATTGTTTCCCGGATTTCTTTTACCTGCTCTTCAACTCTGAGCCCATCCACTTTCGCCTTTTCCAAAACTTCTCTCCGTATAGTCACTGCCCAAAACAAATGGTGAAAATCATATGCTGCTCCTGCAGCAATCACCCCTCTTTCAACCAACTCCTCTCTTGGAGTGTCCTTCAGGACCCTAAGGCTTGGAATAAGCCTCTCCTGCATGTCTGGAATACATTCCCATGTCTCTGCCATATCAACAAGTCTGGAAAGAAAAGAAGAGGTTTGCCCATAGGCAAGTGCCAGTTTCTCCATGAACGAGGCTGCCTCAGTGCCTTTGTTTGTCATCCATTCCTAAGCCTCCTTGGCTGTAACCATCCCCTGCTCTACGTCCTTGGCTACCTCTTGTGAGGAATTGAGGAGAGGAGGAGCTACCGCATCACCCTGATCAAGTGGTTGGGTCAGATGTCGTATGTACTCCTTTAGGCGTCCAACCTCCTTTTTATATTCTTTCTTTTTAGCCACTTCCTTTTCCAATCTCGCTTTGATGGTCGAGACAAAATTATCTAGTTCCTCCATTTCCTGACCTTTTTTAGTTGGGCCAAGATCAATGGTGGTTATGGCGTACTCTTGAGGGGTGATCTCATCCTGTGGCTTGTCCACTTTCGGTACTGCAATGTGTATGGAACAACTGCCTGCCTTGTCCCACCGAATGGTGGAAAATTTCTTGGCAGGCTTCTTAATTGCAACATGTTCCAACCTTGCCAAGAAATCTGCAGTATCGTCTTCCTCTTGAGCTTCTGTAGCTGCCTGAATCTTCATCCTCCCTATCAGCCAATCTGGAATGGTCGGCTGCTCGATTCCATCTTCTACCTGAACCTCTTCCTCATTTGGAACATCCACAACCTCTCTGAGAGCAGAAATCATTCCGTCTTTGAAGTCATTATTTCAGACTTCCATCTCATTATCTGAACCTAGTATTTTCGTGCCCGTAGGTGATGAGGGATCCTCGTCATCCAGCTGAATAGGTTCATTATTCTGTTCCTGAGCTTGAAAAGTTCCAATCATTTTGACCAAGGACTCATCTATGGTAGCCACCAGCTCGTCAATGTTCTGAGATGCTGCTGAGCGAGATGACTCTCCCTTTCGCCTTTTCTGAACAGGTTCTACACTTGGAACTACTTCCTTTCTCTTTTCTCCAATCTCAACCAAATCCTAATGGGATGCACCAGCATTGGAGGAATATGACTCTGTCTCTCTCAGTAGATCATACATGAGCGTTATTCTTTTATGTCTCATCTCCTGGACATGATGATCAACCCACCACTGAGAGTATTTGACCACTAGTCTCATTAATGTTGCTAAGTCTGAGTGCTCAGGCTCTGACCACCTCACGGGAGGAAGAGGTTGACTCTCCTCGAAACACGGCTGGATGTAGTTCCCATCGTCCTGCAACTGGTCAGGCACCCGACAAAGTTCAATCACCCTCATGAAGCCTACTGGCATTCTGGACCATAGTCTCATTTTGACTTCATATTCATTAGTGGCATTCACCCAGAAGTCTTCTAGTTCCACTCTGTGCTTATACCTTCTCCCATCCACTGTCTGGATGTGATGATGTGGGTCAAAATTGACCCTGGACTTGTAGGCCATGAACGGGTACCACTGGATTTCCAACCTGACGCTCTCAGCTGCATGCGCTGATGTACAGGACTCCAACATATTCCCGATGAAAAATGGGAATGTAAGAGATGCCTTCTTTGTTGGCCTCTGGATGTTTTGATATCCTTCTAACTGCCTCAGGACTTCAAGAAGAATCATCCGATTTGTCGGATAAATGGGCAACTTATAGGGATTTCCAGTAAATCCCTAGATCCTGACATATGTAAATTTTGGAAACTGGATGAACCAAGATCCGTATTTACTGATTAAACTCTTCGCCCCATGACTCAGTCGTTAATGCACTCCTCTTTGAAGTGTTCTAGTAATATGCATTAAGAACGCATTGTGCACCCTTCTGAAATGAGACTTCTCCTTCAGCTGGAGTTGTGGGTAGCAATCATAGGGTCTAAGTTCATTTTCTCCACTGCCAACTTTGCCCTTGCAAACTAGTCCTGGATATTTATATGATCTGGCCAATAAGTAGACAATATACAAGCTCATGTGAAAAGACTTAGTCTCTTCCAAATTGATCAACTGCTCGTGAAGATTGTCACTTATCATTTGTGACCAGTTAACATTTTTACGCCAGAAGTGATCTCATCTATTAAGTAATACATCCAGCTCTCGAAAAATGCACCTTGTGAGTTGTCGGCTACTCTGTTCAACATCAAAATTATGTCCCCAAAATCTTCTTTGAAGTTCGTCCGGCGTGGTCTCTTAGGCATCTTTTTTATTGACGGTTTAGGCTTGTCCAGCCATGCCTTGTTAACATTTGTAGCGCATAAGTCTAACTGGTTGTAATACAAATGCTTAGCTTCTTCCTTCGTCTTGTAGACAGTACGAGAATGCACTGGGATGCGAAAGGTTTCTTGAATTGCCACCTCGCTCAAGTGTGCCAGAATTCTGCCGTCAGGTGCAATGATCTGCCTCTTCTGAGCATCATAGTTGATAGCACACTCTACCATCAATTCAGCACAATCCATCGCAAGCGGGGATCCAGCTGCCTGAAATATTCCATTTCTCACCATTCTTCTGGCAATTGGTGTTGGAAGTCTGTTCTGCCTATACACTCTTTTCTTGAACTCTTCGAAGTCGACATGTCCCAGATCAGTGTCTGCGACATTTTTCCATTTTGAATTAATTTTAGACTCTCATTGGACAGTTTTTCTGGCGAACTTCATTGCTGCCTTCTTGGATGATTCGCCCACCGTGGTCATCAACCTGTAGTCAAAAAATATTAACATTAATACAAAGACTTTTTAAATAATTTATTTTCATGCCTTGGGTTCAGAAATTTTACTTTCAGCTTATTAAATAATTAAATTTCTGCGAAAAAGCAAGCTGAAAGTAAATGGGTGAAGTTGAAATTTTAGCCAGAACTTTGCTACGATGAAAAAGACAGAAGAAGAATGGCAAATCTATTCAACTAAACATCAAACCTCATTAAAAGACTCCGGACTGCAAATCAGATTTAAACTCTGATAATTTACTCAAAAAGCAAGTGATGAAGTGCACCCCTCTTGCATAGAAGAATTCGACTTTCAGCAGTTAAATCTTTTCCTTTCTCGAGAAAATTCTTCTTCAGCATAAAATTTCTTCTTCCTCTGGGAGATTCGATCTTGCCTGCTGAATAATTGATTTCCTTAGAATTTCGAGAGAGATTAAATTTCTCTTCAACTGTGTCTGTGAAAAATGAGTTGTTGAAACTCATTATAATGCTGAAGAACTTGATTTATTTGAGCAACTGCCTTCTCTTCTCTCTTCTCTCGATTTGTTTTCTCTTGTTCAAACAGGCAAGTTTCCTTTATTTTTCGAAAAGAATCCATGTCGAGCTTATCCACGCAAATCTCTTTGATTCTCAAAAATTTGATTTATTTTAGATGTTTATCTTTATTTTTCGAACTTTGAAAAACACATTAAATATTCAATTAAATTCGATATTTTCCAACTTTAAATTCATGACGAATTTAATTTTGCCCATTGGATTTTATCTTTGTTCGGCACAATTTATCTTCTTCCAATACACGTCTGGCGAATTTAATTTTGTCCAAAACTTTTAAATTTCTAAGTAGTTGAAAATAAATTATTAAAATATTAAAATATTTTAATTTATTCCAACCCATTCGTTTTGGACCCATGGCTATTTCAATTTTCTCTTCATTTTCTTTGGCTAAAAGTTTATTTTCCAATTTTATTCCCAATTTCATCTAGCCAAGTCAAAATTTTAGCCATTTCGTCGATAAATGTTATGCCAGATCCTCATATTTCCCTGCCATGGCGTACTTTTAGTATCACCGGGCACATTTTCTTTTGCCAAAGTCAAATTTTCTCTTGCCTGGATGAATTTCTCTAGGAAAACTCTTTGTTTGGATATCTTTATTAGGCCAAATTCCTTGACGCTTGACAAATTTTTATCTCCTCTGGCCAAGGGCGAGCTTTCCTACCTCTTTGCCTTGTGCATTTTCTCTGTGCACTTAGCCAATTTTGCAAAATTTTCCCCGGACATCCATACTTAGGCAAAAATTTTAATCTTCCTTTCTCTTTTCGTGCTAGGAACACTTCATTTTTTCTTTTGCCATGTCCCAGGCGAACTTCTCAAAGTCTTTTCTATCCTCCATCAAGACATGGCAGACTTTCCATAGCACTTGCCTTTCAAATTTAGCCTAAACTCGCACTTCTCCTCTTGAAAATGTTACAATACTTAGCCAAATTTTTAATTTTTTCCATCTTTTAGGCCTCTATACTTAGGCAAATTTTCAAATTTCTATCTTAAGGCACCAAACACTTAGTGAAATTTTTAAATTTTCTCCTTCCACATGCCTAGGCGGACTTCCTAAGCACCTTGCCAAGTAAAGGTGGACTTCAAAGATCATTATCCAACCTCCTCAAGGCTTGGGCGGAGTTTCTAGAGTCCTTGCCAAGACTAGGCAGACTTTGGCCAAGGCTTGCCACTCTCTCCTTGAGTATGGCAGACTTTGGATGATCCAAGACAAGATGTGGCGGACTTCAAAGAGTCTTGGACATTTTCTCTTTATAGCTGGGCGGAATTTAGGAGAGTCTTGCCATCCTTCCTTGTGGCTGGGCGGACTTTGGATAGTTCATGCCATTTCTCTCTTGTGGTTGGGCGGACTTTGGATAGTCCATGACATCTTCTCCTTCATCCCTCTTTTCAAGGGCCATCTTCCTTACCTTGAACTTGGCAAATTTTCCAAAATTTTGACATGAATTGTATATTCTTTGGTTGATTTTTCTGTGATTTTTGCTCAGATCTGGCTGATTTTTGGACTGATTTTTCCAGATTCTTCATGCTTTTCAGTTGATTTTCTCATATTTTTGACCTATTTTTCCATGCTTTTTCTGATTTTTCACTTGATTTTTTTATTTTCTCTTTGATTTTTCAATGATTTTTTCGATTTTTAGGTTGATTTTTGGATCTAAAGATGGAAAGTTGACTCGTTGACCAGGGTTGACTTTCTAAAAATAGAAAAAGCAAAATCCCTAAAATATAGGGAACCCCGTTTGGTCCAAAAATGCCAAAAATGAAAAAATGAAAAAGCAAAAAGCAGATTCCCTAAAAAATAGGAAGTGTTAGAATTGGCCGAAAGCACAGGTGATCCTCGTCTCTCGGGCCTTTTGAGCACTTCCATGACATTTATGCACTTCCAAGGGCTTTTTCTCAGTTCTTTTTACAAAGTCTTCAAGGTCCTGATGACCAACTTCGGTGTCTTTGATTTCATCCACCTTCAAGATCACCACGATAGGCTAAAGACACTCTGATATTTGTATTTCATTTTTCCCTCTTTCTTAGAAGACAACGGAGGCTTCTTTGTTGTCATCTAGAAACAACAGGATCAAGGGATATCACCTTCTTGGATCACCTGACGAGATCTTGAGAGGAACTGCAAGAATAGTGAATCAACAGATGTTAGGAGAAAATTGCAATGTTGGGAAGTGTGAAGTGAGTAGGCAATTTGGAGCAAGTGCAAACGAGCTATTTTGCACGGAAAATAGAACGTGAGCGAAGAAATAGGGTTCAGAGCACAAGCAGAGTGATTTCAAAGCGTTAGGGGAAAAAACTACCTTTATGCAGGAGCGCTAAAAATCAATGCTCCTACACTTTGAAGATCAGTTTGCATGTAGGGGCACTGAAAATCAGCGCTCCTACATGTTCAGTATGTTGACAAAATAACAAGTGTATAAGCACTAAAAATTAGCGCTGGTGCATGTATAGAAACTTAAGTTTATGCTTGGGCGCTGAATTTCAACGCTCGAGCATGTCCATCCTCCTTCGTGAGTTAAGTGTACAATTGGGATATTTCACTACTTCGGCATATTGAGGGGAGACACTCCATGTAGGAGCGGTGATTTTCACCGCTCCTACACTTGGAGTTGGTGAAAAACTTACGTGAAATGGCAGACAAATTCACCGCTTGTACATGTTGTGGTGAGGTCATTCAATGTCTGAGAGCTGAAGTTTATCACTTGAACATTGAGAGGAAAATATTTCAAAACGTGAAGTGTTTCTATCATTTCAACTTACTAACACTACAATCTTCACCATTTTTACAGTATAGGAAGGGCTCGACGAGCAAGAGTGAAAAGGTAAACGAAAACTCCAAAAAGAAGACAAGCAAAAACAAGAAAAAAATGCAGGGCGCGTTTGTAAAATAAAAAGAAACCCTAACAGGGAAAATGCGAAGACCATGATAAATCAAAGAAACGCAATCATAAAACTACAGACCCTAAGTAGAGTATATGTAATGAGCACGACTGCCTAAAATAATTGAAGTCTATTTAAAACAAGGAGAAAGACAAATAGTAACGAAGAAGAATGAGAAACACGCATATAGCAAAAAACGCAAACCCGAGTTGAGAAAAGCACGAAAAATCTTCAAGATCACGACCTAGGTTAGAGTTGGATGAAGACCAGCACGTAGGAAGAGAGAATGGTGAAGAAAAGAGAAATATTAACTCAAAATCACTTTTAAGTCATTAAAAAAAGGTCATAAGTGTAACTTAGACTCGCATTAAATGTGGTAGACTTAAAGGCGAAAAATATGCACGAGCACTAAATTTCAGTGCTTGTGCATCTCAAAGACTTGGTGAAACAAAAAGTGCACAAGCACTGATTTTCAGCGCTCGTGCATCTTAAAGTTGGTGACAAAGTGTAGGAGTGCTGATATTCAGCGCTCCAACACTTGAAGTTGAAATTTGACAAAGGCATATGTAGGAGCACTGATTTTCAGCACTCCGACATGTTTCACAATTTGACTAACTCCCAAAGGTTGAGAGTTGGCGAAGATACTCATTTCGAAGCTCTTTGAAAGACGTGTTGTGACCTTTTTCACACATCGCCCCATCGCTAATGGGGACCCCCAGTAGTCTGCTTGTTTTTAGGGTTTTGTCTCCTTGCAACGGTTTCAATGAGGTCATCATTTTGAGAGTTTCAAGTCAATCCGCCGAGAGTCATTCGAGCCAAGTTAATAATCCATGCTAGAATCAGTGCATAAATGTCATGGAAGTGCTCAGAAGGCTCGGGAGACGAGGATCCAAAAATTTTCCTAAGTATAGAGGCCTAAAGGATGGAAAATCAAAATTTTGGCTAAGTGCTTTGATATTTTCAAGAGGTAAAGTGCTAAATTTGAAAGGCAAGTGCTATAGAAAGTCTGCCATGGCATGTGGAAGGTGGAAAAGACTTAAGGAAGTCTGCCTAAGCCAAGGTGAAGAAAAAATGAAGTGCGCCTAGCATGAAGAGAGAAGAAAAAATTAAAATTCGCCTAAGTATGGAGAAAATGTTATAAAGTTGGCTAAATGCACAGAGAAGTTGCACAAAGCAAAGAGGTAGGAAAGCCCGGCCTTGGCTAAGGGAGATTAAAATTTTGTCAAGCATCACAGAATTTTGCCTAAGACATCCAGACCAAGACTTTGCCTAAATTAAATTTGCCTGAGCAAGGAAAAAATTGACTTTGGCAAAAGCAAATGTGCTCAGTGCAATTTAAAATTCACCATGGCAGGAAAAAATAAGGATCTGGCATAACAATTGTCGACAAAATGGCTAAAATTTTGACTTGGCTAGACGAAATTGGGAATAAAATTGGAAAATAAACTTTTAGCCAAAGAAAATGAAGAGAAATTTGAAATAGCCATGGTTCCAAAACGAACGGGTTGGAATAAATTAAAATATTTTAATATTTTAATAATTAATTTTCATCTACTCAGAAATTTAAAACTTTTGGACAAAATTAAATTCGCCAGACGTATATTGGAAGAAGATAAATTGTGCCAGGAAAAGGCGAAATCCGATGGGCAAAATTAAATTCGCCATGAATTTAAAAAATCGAACTTAATTGAATATTTAATTATTTTTTTTCAAAATTCGAAAAATAAAGATAAACATTTTAGGCAAAAATTGAATTTTTGAAAATCAAAGAGATTTGCCTAGATAAGCTTGACATGGATTCTTTTTGAAAAATAAAGGAAACTTGCCTGTTTGAACAAGAGAAAACAAATCGAGATCGAGAAAGAAGAAGGCAGTTGCTAAAACAAATCAAGCTCTTCAGCATTATAATGAGTTTCAGCAACTCATTTTTCACACACAGCTGAAGAGAAATTTAATCTCTCTCGAAATTCTAAGGCAGTCAATTATTCAGCAGGCAAGATCGAATTTCCCAAAGGAAGAAGGAATTTTATGCTGAAGAAGAATTTTCTCGAGAAAGGAAAAGATTTAATTGCTGAAAGTCGAATTCTTCTGTGCAAGAGGGTGCACTTCATCACTTGCTTTTTGAGTAAATTATCAGAGTTTAAATCTGATTTGCAGCCAGGAGTCTTTTACCGAGGTTTAATGTTTAGTCGAATAGATTTGCCATTCTTCTTCTGTCTTTTTCATCGTAGCAAAGTTCTGGCTAAAATTTCAACTTCACCCAGTTACTTTCAGCTTGCTTTTTCGCAGAAATTTAATTATTTAATAAGCTGAAAGTAAAATTTTCGAACCCAAGACATGAAAATAAATTATTTTAAAAAGTCTCCGTATTAATGTTAATATTTTTTTACTGCAGGTTGATGACCACGGTGGGTGAATCATCCAAGAAGGCAGCAATGAAGTTCGCCAGCAAGGGTGTCCAACGAGAGTCTAAAATTAATTCAAAATGGAAAAATGTCACAGACACCGATCTGGGACATGTCGACTTCGAAGAGTTAAAGAAAAGAGTGTATGGGCAGAATGGACTTCCAACACCAATAGCCAAAAGAATGGTGAGAAATGGAATATTTCAGGCAGCTGGATTCCCGCCTGCGATGAATTGTGCAGAATTGATGGTGGAATGTGCCATCAACTATGATGCTCAGAAGAGGCAGATCATTGCACCTGACGGAAAAATTTTGGCACACTTGAGCGAGGTAGAAATTCAAGAGACCTTTGGCATCCCAGTGCATTCTCGTACTGTCTATAAGACCAAGGAGGAGGCTAAGCATTTGTATGACAGTTAGCCAGACTTATGCGCTACAAATGTTAACAAGGCATGGCTAGACAAGCCTAAACCGTCAATAAAGAAGATGCCTAAGAGGCCATGCCGGACGGACTTCAAAGAAGATTATGGGGACATCATTTTGATGTTGAACAGAATAGTCGGCAACCCGCAAGGTGTATTTTTCGAGAGTTGGATGTATTACTTCATAGATGAAATCACTTTTGGCGTTAAAATGTTCAACTGGTCACGAATGATAAGTGACAATCTTCACGAGCAGTTAATCAATTTGGAAGAGACTAAGTCTTTTCACATGAGCTTGTATATTGTCTACTTATTGGCCAGATCATATAAATATCCAGGACTAGTTTGCAAGGGCAAAGCTGGCAGCGAAGAAAATGAACTCAGACCTTATGATTGCTACCCACAACTCCAGTTGAAGGAGAAGTCTCATTTCAGAAGGGTGCACGATGCCTTCTTAATGCATATTACTAGAACACTTCAAGGAGGAGTGCATCAACAACTGAGTTATGAGGCGAAGAGTTTAATCAATAGATATGGGTCTTGGTTCGTCCAGTTCCCAAAATTCACGTATGTCAGGATCCAGGGGTTTACTGGAAATCCCTATAAGTTTCCCATTTATCCGACAAATCCAATGATTCTGCTCGAAGTCCTGAGGCAATTAGAAGAATATGAAAACATCCAGAGGCCGACCAAGAAAGCATATGTTACATTCCCATTTTTCATCGGGAATATGTTGGAATTTTGTCCATCAGCGCAGGCAGTTGAGAGTTCTAGGTTAGAAATCGAGTGGTACCCGTTCACAGCCTACAAGTCCAGGGTCAACTTTGAACCACATCATCATATCCAGATAGTGGATGGGAGAAGGTACAAGCACAGAGTGGAATTAGAAGACTTCTGGGCGAATGCCACTAATGAATATGAAGTCAGAAGGAGACTATGGTCCAGAATGCTAGTAGACTTCATGAGGGTGATTGAACTTTGTCGGGTGCCTGACCAGTTGCAGGACGATGGGAACTACATCCAGCCACGTTTCGAGGAGAGTCGACCTCTTCCTCCTGTGAGGTGCTCAGAGCCTGAGCACTCAGACTTAGCAACATTAATAAGACCAGTGGTCAAATACTCTCAGTGGTGGGTTGACCGTCATGTCCAGGAGATGAGACATAAAAGAATAACGCTTACGTATGATCTACTGAGCGAGACGGATTCGTATTCCTCCAATGTTGGTGCATCCCATCAGGATTTGGTTGAGATTGGAGAGAAAAAAAAGGAGGTAGTTCCAAGTGTAGAACCTATTCAAAAAAGCCGGAAGGGAGTCATCTCGCTCAGCAGTATCTCGGAACATTGACGAGTTGATGGCTACCATAGATGAGTCCTTGGTTGAAATAATTGGACCTTTTGAAGCTCAGGAACAGAATAATGAACCTATTTAGCTGGATGACGATGAGCCCTCATCACCTACGGGCACGGAAATACTAGGTTCAGATAATGAGATGGAAGTCCAAAATAATGACTTCGAAGAGGGAATGATTTCCGCTCTCAGAGAGGTTGTGGATGTTCCAAATGAGGAAGAGGTTTAGGTAGAAGATGGAATCGAGCAGCCGACCATTCCAGATTGGCTGATAGAG
The DNA here is from genome assembly GCA_007258455.2 of Sequoia sempervirens. Lineage (NCBI taxonomy): Eukaryota > Viridiplantae > Streptophyta > Pinopsida > Cupressales > Cupressaceae > Sequoia > Sequoia sempervirens. The sequence goes on along the minus strand of VDFB02027204.1, from coordinate 24,615 downwards.
AGGATGAAGATTCAGGCGCCTGTAGAAGCTCAAGAGGAAGATGATACTACAGATTTCTTGGCAAGGTTGGAATAGGTTGCAATTAAGAAGCCGGCCAAGAAATTTTCCACCATTCAGCGGGACGAGGCAGGCAGTCGTTCCATAAACATCGCAGTACCGACAGTGGACAAGCCACAGGATGAGATCACTCCTCAAGAGTACGCCATAACCACCATTGATCTTGGCCCAACTACAATGGGTCAGGAAGTGGAGGAACTAGATAATTCCGTCTCGACCATCAAAGCGAGATTGGAAAAGGAAGTGGCTAAAAAGAAAGAATATAAAAAAGAAGTTGAGCGCCTGAAGGAGTACATACGGCATCTGACCCAGCCACTTGATCAGGGTGATGCGGTAGCTCCTCCTCTCCTCAATTCCTCACAAGAGGTAGCCAAGGACGTAGAACAGGGGATGGTCACAGCCAAGGAGGCTTAGGAATGGATGACAAACGAAGGCACTAAGGCAGCCTCATTCAGGGAGAGACTGGCACTTGCCTATGGGAAAACCTCTTCTTTTCTTTCTAGACTTGTTGATATGGCAAAGACATGGGAATGTATTCCAGACATTCAGGAGAGGCTTATTCCAAGCCTTAGGGTCCTGAAGGGCACTCCAAGGCAGGAGTTGGTTGAAAGAGGAGCGATTGTTGCAGGAGCAGTGTATGATTTTCACCATTGGTTTTGGGCATTGACTATACGGAGAGAAGTCTTGGAGAAGGCGAAAGCGGATGGGCTCAGAATTAAGGAGCAGGTAAAAGAAATCCGGGAAAAGATTTATATGGTAGCTGCAGAGGTGTTCAACCATGAGATTGTCCGGGAAAATGAGATGCAAGTGGAGAGGTTGAAACATAGGGTTTAGGAGGTTTTCTTCTCGACTACTGGACCAATTATGAGACAGGACTTCGCGAAAGTGGCAAGTCTCTTGACCATCCAGAATGATTTTGTGAAGCAGGAGGCGAATTGGGCAAGTACATTCACCAAGTGTGCTGAGTACTTGGATGGATTAGAATTCTGGATTAGTATGCTGCCACTTGTCACGATGGAGGAGGTTATCGCAGTCGTGTCCAGGTTCGTCGAGTGCAATGTTGACCAAGTAGATATGGACGTCTCTCCTTGATGATAGCTTCAACTGCCACTTCACTAGCTCTTACTGATAGTTTACTGATTGATAACTCATGTTATTTCTGGCAACCCTAATTAGGGTTGAGTTGTAATAATCTTGGCCATTGATATTGTTTTACTCTCGGCCCTTCATTTGATTCTTGAAACTCTATTTAAACTGGTGATCTCTCATTTTTCATTTGGTAGTGGAAACAGTATATGAAATTGTTGCATTGAGACTATTTCCGATAATAAAAGCTCTTATGCATGATTTGCTTTGAATAAATTTTATTGTCAAATAGTAAGCAAGGTTGCATATATTCTTCTACCATAGATTAGAGGTAGATTATAGTTAGAATTAAATTAAGTAGAATTTGGTTTTGAAAATTGGTTAAGTGAATGAGAGATTGATCGTATGGATTCAATGGTGAAGTGTTGCTCATACTTTCTTTGAATGGATGATTTGCATTCGATGCGTAAAATTAGCTTGAGCTTATAATTGTGGAAGCTTAACTTCAGTCTCATTTGAGGCTTGAAAATCATTATCACACCACTTGAAGATTGCATCCACTTTGCATATGTTGTCTAGCAGGAGGCAAAACAAAGTGTGGTTTATTCCTTTTACCGAATCTTTATTGTCTCTTAAATTCTTAGGCGTAGAATAGATCTCCTAAACCCTATCTTTTTGCTATTTTTTTCGAGATTCACATTGAAGTCCCATTGAAGAAGCCTTTAATGACAAATCCGCCTAAGTCTCGAACTTGTGAAAATTCCTTTAACGTAAGTCCCCTTGTTTATTACCAGCAAATCACAATGCCCATTGAGCTTATGCACACGTCAAGACCTGACAAAAGAAACCTTGGAATCGCCATATGATCTTCTCGCAATCTTAGCATATGCGGCGGTTTTTCAAGAGAGGATAGAGTGTCTTTGGACATTTTATTCTGTGTGTTCGGTGGATGATAAAATGTACACCAACATAGAATTGGCGCTAGAAGGAGGGCTGAACAAGGAAAGAACAAATTATTCCAAGAGGGCTGAATGAAAAGAAATCTTTGCTACATCACTTGTGTATATGCTTGCCTCTCCTCCTAGGCACCAACATCGAATTGGCGCTAGAGGGAGGGGACTACAACACAAGGGATCTTTTACAAGTTAAAGCAGTAGGCATGATGCAGAATGGTACTACCACATGAGTTTCCATTTCATGTACCTGGTTAACAACCGGATCAACCACCGGCAGATATCATTGACCAGTTGTACACACTAGCTTGGAAGACACAGACCGATCGTGCTCAATTTGGACAGACAAGCCGTGTCCTTGCTAGAGAAGAAGAAAAAGGAAAAAGATTTGAGGAAGCAATCAAGAGAGACTTTATAAGGCAGAAAATTGATCGTCTGAAGCAAACCTATGACGAGATAGAACGATCATATGTTATAGGCTCATCCTCAAATCCGAGTGTTGATAGTAAGATGAAGAATGGTGCTCCCAACCAACATTCCTGATCCTAATCAAGATCCTCAGCCAGTGTTACAGCCTAACTTGGGTTTTCAAGACGAACAAGAGGATATCATTACCGAACTGTTCAGCCTCACGTGGCAAGTGAGAAGAAGTGCTCCTGATCGGTTTCGCATGTGCTATATTCTTTAGGAAGAAGAAGAAAGAGCACGACGAATTGAATTCAATATTCAAAGGGACCTCCTTGTTGAAAGATTTGAGGCTCTTCAACGAGAGCAAAACTGACAAGCCAACCGAGAGGCAAACTGAGAGGTGAACCAAGCAGCTCCTGCACCACCAGCTCCTACACCACCTCGACAAGAGTGAAGAAGAACATGTTGGATCGAATTGGCTCTTTCTTAGCATATAGACTTTAGAGAATTACTAGATCCACTCCAAATTCTTTTAAAGAATTTATAGGGCTATCACCTTACAGGAATAGGCAGAGAAAGAAATTTGAAGCATCACAGGAGGTAACATCTAGCGCAGTTGGGTCCAGTGAAGAAGTGCCAAGTGAGGAAATTCCTTTTGGTCTCTTTCAAACCTCGCCGCTGCATACTCCAGTTCAAGATCGTCAACAAGTTCCAATGGCTGCACAACCAGTGCAACCAATTCCACCAGTTCAACTAGTCTAAGTGAACCACCCAAACGCTCCAATGGCGTGGCGTCCAGCCAATGCGTCGCCTATGATGTTTGGTGTTTACGATGATTTACCGAAGAATCCGGAACATTTTTGTTCCAAGTTTCACAGTGGTGATCTGAACCACACTGCAGATGAACATATCAAGCTTTTTGAAGATCTTCTTCAAAATAGAGATATCCAAGAAGAAGATGTTGCCTGTAGGTTGTTCACCTACACATTCAATGAGGAGGCTTCGTATTGGTATATCCATTTGTCAACTAACTCCATCTGCACTTGGCAACAAATGAAGATCGCTTTCTTAGAGAAATTTAGGCCACCCATTTCTCCATCTGATCTATATAGGCAATTTGTGGAAGTCAAAAGACAAGAACATGAGCCTATTAGTACGTTCAATGATAGATTCCACAAGGCTTATACCTAGCTGAGGGATCCTTATTTGTTAGAAAATGCAGCGACATTGCCCATTTATTATGAAGCTTTGGATCGTCTTACCGCCATGTTTATGAAGTCAACAAACCCGCTTCCAGTGGACCTGAAGGGAGCATATGCTGCAGCAATTACAGATAGCACTGGTCTAGGAGTAGGTATGGCTCCAGGGCCACTCAATTACTTGGGAAACGTAGCCTCCCAGAATCAAGTCCAAGATATTAATCAGGCATTGGCTCAGCAAATGCCTATGTTGAACCCAATTCCTCTAGTGGGCAACCAAATGGTCCTTCACCCAGGAGCACCTATGTCCCAAGTGCCACCAGCTCAACCTATATATCTTCAGAATGTGACAACTTCAACACGAACTCATGAAGAGAAGAACGAAATGAAGGACTTGATTGAACAAGTCAAGAAGCTGACAACTGAGGTCACCTATTTGAAGGGACAAGATAGCCAAATTCAGAATTTTCAAAAGAGCTATCACGCACCTCAAGGGAATTACCAAGGTCAAGGTCATTCTGGATATCAAAGGGACAATCAAAATTATCAAGGGAACAATCAAGGTTTCTGAAGTAACAATTCAGGCTTCCAAAAGAAGACTTGGAACACCGGACCTAACAATGGTACTGTACCATCGCCCTTGGATAATCAACCAGCTGACAACCGTCCCTCAGACAGGGTATTCCTAGCTGAATTAGCACTATCAGGATGGTGTAGACTGCACAACACAGACCAACATTTTGAGTTACATTGTCGCGAGTTCCAAGTAGCCACAAACATTTTCAAAAGCGAGAGAAGGAATTCACAGGCAGAAGATCCTCCAGTAATCGGATATGAATTAGTTCCTACACCAAGGTATGATCAGGCCCTTGTGACTGAAAGTGTCCGATTTGCTCCCCAGGAATACCCACAGTATCAGCATAATCAGAGATTTCCACCCGCATCTGCAAATGGCCCAGTGGAGGTGCCAATATACCAAGATGGACCAGAAATTTAAGACCCATCTAGTCAGCCATCTACGGTCAATGGTTATAATTTCCCTCCACTATACAATAGTGTTCTAGTAGAAGGAACCAAAGAAGTGCTTCAATAGGCGTCTGGAAGTCCATTTAGGATATACCAGAGGAATAATCGTCAAAGTGAACCTTTGACTACGTCTGTTCCACCAAACAATTTCCAGACCCCGCCAAATCCAAATGCTACCAATGTGACGTCTCTTCCCAGAGATTTTCCAGAATATCATCAGCATAATGCTCAGGCAAATGGAGCTAGACAAGTCAACGTTGCATGAACAGAACAAACGAGACAAGTTACTATTCCCCAGGTGAAACAAACAAGACAAGTGAACCCTCAAGTGGAGCAGATTCAGGCTCAGCCAAAAGACCGTCCCCGAGAAGAGCTAAAGAGGTTAAGTTAATATGTATTAGAAGAATTTAAAAAGATGAAAGTCAACTTACCTCTGATTGAGCTAATGAGAATCCTGGAGATTTGGGAAACGCTTTTGGGCAGTTTGACCGAAGTAGTTGTTCCAAGAAATGTTCCACAAAGTGTGCCAAACCGAGGAGTACCCAATGCTTCGGCAAATACCAATATTGTTGAGTTAGGAGTAACGGGTGACATATTTTCTGCTCCGCAACAACCCTCCAGTGTCATAGGAATGGCCCAGACATTGTCCAAAAGTTCCAATCAAAAGGACATGGCACCAGAAGAAGTCCTTATGGACACGGATATTTTTCGAGAAGAAGTCTTGGCAAATGAGCAACCGCATACCCCACCAAGACAAGACATTGTTCCTAGAAATTAGAAAGAGAAGAACCAAGATACCAACAATCAAGACAAACACTTGGTTGTCTTCTACCAGGGAAAAGACGAGCCTGCCCCGTTTCTATTGTCAGTTAGAATATTCGACAAAATGCTACACAACTACCTAGTGGATTCTGGTGTTTCAAGCAACGTGATGTCGCTCGCGGTCTGCCACAGGTTGGGACTTTTACCTGCAAGAACCAACAAGAAATTCACATAGTTAGATAAAACGGAAGTCCCAGTTATGGGAGAATTAAACAATATCTACATGCAATTAGCGGCAGACCCGAGAATACAAAGCTGTATAGACATCTCAGTGGTGGATATCCCTGATGGATACGTCATGCTCTTGAGTAGAGACTAGGCAAGGAGGCTGAATGGATATATTGCTACAGACTTTTCCCATATGTGGATACCATGGAAAGGAGTCCCAAACCAAATAAGGATTGACAACACACCAAGACTCAAGTTAATGATTACTGAATATGGAGAGAATAATGAGATATTGTTTCTAGAGACAGATTTAGGCACTTATAGGCCTAAAACAAATGACGTTCTCATGTTGCATGAATCAATCCAGGGAAGTAATCAAATGGATGACTCCACAAATGTGTTGATCGAAAAAGGGGAGAGCTCCCAAGACAATAATAGAGGAATTTTCGAAAGTTTTAGAAATTTTGTTTGGAGGAGTGTCCAAATGAAGACAGAATTGCATGAAGATATTCATATTCAGGATTTGTTGTTACCAAATTGGTGCCGAGTACATAACACGACTCATTGAGAATTCATTTGTAAGATGTGCCATAGGGCCATAAAAGAAGTGCAGAGAAGTATCCCACAGAAGTTAGGCTTTTCAGACCATGCAGAGGTCAATCACATCGATGGCTTTACCTCAGTGAGAATACAGGAGATAGAACCTGAGCAAGAACATCAAGAAGAAAACGAAAACCCACAAACTCCACAGTCTTCGCAACAAGAACAAGTTTGGATCTTAAAGTTTGATGGATCCCGATTGAGGAAAGGAGCTGGAGCTGGTTTCGAGTTGATCAGTCCGAAAGGAGAGGTATATCTTGCTGCTCACAAATTAGAATTCCCATGCACAAACAATGTAGCAGAATATGAATCTCTGATTCATGGGTTGCTGCTTGCGCTAAGGAAGGGGGCAAGAGTATTGCACGCTCTTGGAGACTCAGAGATAGTCGTGAAGCAAGTAAAGAAACAATATGTCTGCCATAATAAAAGATTGACTTGTTACCGCAACAGAGTGGGATATTATTGAGAGCTTTGACGCTTTCAATATTCAATCCATGAACCGATCGAATAATCAAGTAGCAAATTCTTTGGCACAAGCAACCGGTTCACTGGAGCCACTAGCCATGGATGGCATAAGTCAGTTCACAATAGAGCTATCATCCATACTATCTATTCCAGATAATATTACAAACTTCTAGGTTTTTGAAGACGATGACCACATTCGTGAGTTTTTAACAAGTGCAGATGTTTTTGTAGCACAAGTTATTGATGAGGAAGAAACACAAAGGGAAGCCAAATTTGATGATGATGGTATCCTGAACTTAAAGACAAACATCATTCTGAGAGGGATGATACAATTAGAGAGAATATTTGACCAAGATCAAATTGATTAGATGAAAAGTCAAAGGATTGAAGGTGATCAGTACGAGAAAGTGAACTTGGGATTAGAGCACGATATCAAAAATGTATGCATAGGAAAGACTTGCACACCTGAAGAAAAGATGGGAATTATTCAGAGCTTGAGACAATTCCCTGATGTCATAGCATGGAGCTATGAAGATTTGAGAACCTACGATACTTCCATCATTACGCATACAATCCTGCTCAGGCCATGAAGTAAGCCTTTGAGACAGCGTCTAAGACCAGTTAATCCATTACTGGAACCACTCATCCATCAGGAGGTTAAGAAATTATTGACAGCAGGAATCATATTCCCAGTGCCCCGCTCAACGTGGGTCGCCAAGCTCGTCCCAGTGCGAAAGAAAAACGGAGAAATTAGGCTGTGCGTTGACTTCCAGAATTTAAATAGAGCCTTTGAAAAAGACAATTACCTGCTGCCATTGCTTGATGAACTGTTACAAATTGTCAATGGTTCGCGGATGATGTCCTTTTTGGACGAATATTCCGGGTACAACCAGGTCCTAATAGAATATGAAGACAGATTGAAAATAGCGTTCACAACGAAATGGGGAACCTTTGCCTACAAAAGAATGCCCTTTAGGCTAATTAACGCAGGGGCCACATTTCAAAGGGCCATGGACATCGCCTTCCGAGATCTAATTGGAAAGTGTATAATCATCTATATGGATGATTTGACAGTATTCTCGAAGAAGAGAGAGGACCATGTGGAGGATCTAAGGAAGGTATTCCAAAGATGCCAAAGGTACGGGATTTCCTTAAATCCAAATAAATGCATATTTGGGGTCACCGAAGGCAAATTTTTAGACCACCTGATCACTGAGAGAGGAATATTGATTGATCTTGAACGCATAGAGGCAATATCAAGGATTCATCTGCCTACTAGCCAGAAGGAACTAAGATCTTTCTTTGGGAAGATCAATTTTGTTAGAAAATTTATCACTGGTTTTGCTGAGATAGTAAAACCTTTAAATGAGATGTTGAAGAAGGATGCGAAAATGGAGTGGACCATGCCAACAAAGAAAGCATTTGAGGAAATCAAGTAGGCTATCGTTGATGCTCCTCTCTTGGTTAGCCCAGATTATACGAAGCCTTTCTACTTGTACTCCTTCGCATCAGAACATTCTTGTGCAGCAATGTTAACCCAGAGAATAGAAGAGAGGGATGAGCATCCCATAGCTTTAATGAGCTCACCTGTCAAGGATGTTGAATTGAGATATCCGAGTATCAAAAAATAGGCCTATGCATTGGTAAAGGCCATCAAAAAATTCAGGCATTATATCTTGAGGAGTAAAGTCTTCGCCATCATTCTTGATGCAGCTGTCAAGACACTCCTAATGCAAAATGAGCTAGGGGAAAGAAGAGGAAAGTGGGTCGCCACTATCCAAGAGTATGATATTGAGTTGCAACCGATGAAGCTGGTCCGTGGACAAGCTCTAGCTTAGACAATGGCCATTGAAGGGCCTGGCTTAGTGCAGCAAACGTATGTGTTGACCGATACTTCCCCAGAAGAATGGTACTATGATATCATCGCGTACTTGATAAATCACAATTATCCTGCACAGATGAACCCAACACAGAGGTGAGCCTTCAGGCTCAAATGTCAACGCTATATGCTCCAAAGGTCAATTCTCCATAGAAGGAACCGCGAAGGGATCTACTTGAGATGTGTGGGAAACGATGAAGCTAAGAGAATTATGGAGCATTTCCATTCTAAGTTCGGGATAGGACATGGAGGAAGTCAGGCCACAGCTTATCAGATTTTAAGAGCGGGGTACTATTTGCCCTCTGTTTTCAAAGATGCATATGAGCATGTCAAAACCTGTCACACTTGCCAAGTTACTGCAACCTGTGATAAGAATCCTGCTATGCCATTACAGCCAATCACGGAAGTAAAACCATTCGCAATGTGGAGACTTGATTTTATCGGCATGATAAACTGACCATCGTCAGCACAACACAGATATATTTTGACGGCGACAAACTATTGCACCAAATGGTCTGAGGCACAGGCACTGAAGAATTGCACAACAGATGCAGTAATTAGGTTCTTGGAGGAACATATCATCACTAGATTCAGTTGTCCTAAGTCCCTTGTTTGCGACAATGGTTCCGCGTTCACTTCATTAAAATTTTCAAATTGGGCATTTGATTATGGGATCACATTAAAGTTTTCTTTGAATTATTATCCCCAGGGTAATGGACTGGCAGAGTCCATGAACAAGAATTTGCTCAGTGTCATCAAGAAATTGTTGGATCAGAATCTGAGAGATTGGCATTCTCAACTTAGGTTTGCTCTATGGGCAGACAGTACAAGAACCAAGAGGTCATTGGGAACCTCTCCATATCACTTAGTCTATGGGCAAGACCTCGTCTTTCCCATCCAACTCAGGATTCCAACACTCAGGTTCATGCACGAATACTTAGACCCAGATGATAGAGTTCAGATTCGTCTTCCACAATTATTGCTACTGGAAGAATAGAGAGATCAAGCTCTCGAAAACTTTGCTAAGCACCAAGGGATTTTCAAACGATGGTTTGATAAAAGTGCAACAACGAAGTCCTTCAGAATATCCGACCTGGTCCTATATTGGGATAAAGCCCACGAACGGAGAGGGGATCATGATAAGTTTGATAACTTATGGAAAGGACCATACCAAATTGCTAAGATATTGGGAGAAAATGCATTCAGGTTAAAGACCTTGACAGGGGAAGACATCCCACTGCCCGTCAACGGGCAGTTTCTGAAACATTATTTCCGGCCCTAAGTTCCTTGATGGAGCTTGTTTGTATATAGTTAGAATAGTTGCTTTCGGGTTTTGTTTTTTCTTTCCTTAGATTAGTTGCTTTTCCTCGCTTTCCTTAGATTAGCCGTCTTTGTTTTCTTAGATTAGTTGTTTTCTTAGACTAGTTTGCTTTCGTTTCGCTTTGCTTTGGTTAGTTTTTGAATAAGGAGGGTGTTCCATTCTGCGAGAAGGGTGATGTTGCTTACACGTACACATTCTGGCTTGACCTCGCTAAGGTATGTTGTGAATATACCTCAGATAAATATTTGTGGAAAATCTATGGAACCTAAATTAATTGTTTCTAAAGTATCCTGAGGTTGAGGTCAGTACTTGACTGGAAAGGAAGTCATCTATTGTGTCTTGACACCAAGTCTTACAGTTATCACATCTTACACACTTAAAGAATTCTGAGTCATTATGGTCTCCTAGGTGAAGTCGTTGGCTAGAAGGTAATCAAAAGTCTTGCTTCAGCGCCACTATAATGCTCAAACCCAGGTGAGCTTCATTGCTTACAGGCCAAAGTGTGGAAATATATGAAAAGGAAAGAATATCAAAATGAACCAAAAGAAAAGAATGAAAATCAAGAACACTTGGCTTTTGGGTGTGCGGACATCTCTACATGTGTACCAAAGAATTAAAACAAAAGAGATAAATCGCCAGAAGTAGAGCAATCTCCGTGAGATTATAGAAGATAACCTCGCCGGGGCTATGGACGCTCGCTGGCAGCGAGGCTCTATCCAAGGATGCTTTTGGAGCTAAGATAAAAGTACACTGGAAAGCCATGATGGAACCAAAGAGTCATAGTGGTCTTAAGAACCGGGAATAAACACATTTGCACACACTTATAACTGGAGGATAAAATGCCTTGATATAGTTTAGGATTTCTCTTTCCTTTTGAGTACTCTTCTTGGTCAAAGGATAAGTTACTCAGAATTAATTCAAGATTCTGGATTTGAAGTGGGTACTATCTCTGGGATGTTTAGGAACATTCCCCACGTGGAGTCACCAGATGTTGTGACCTTTTTCACACATAGCCCCATCGCCAATGGGGACCCCCAGTAGTCTGCTTGTTTTTAGGGTTTTGTCTCCTTGCAACAGTTTCAATGAGGTCATCATTTTGAGAGTTTCAAGTCAATCCGCCGAGAGTCATCCAAGCCAAGTTAATAATCCATGCTAGAATCAGTGCATAAACGTCATGGAAGTGCTTAGAAGGCTCGGGAGACGAGGATCGCTTGTGCTTTCGGTCAATTCTGACACTTCCTATTTTTTAGGGAATCTGTTTTTTTTGTTTTTTCGTTTTTTCGTTTTTTCATTTTTGGCATTTTTGGACCAAATAGGGTTCCCTATTTTTTAGGGATTCTGCTTTTTCTATTTTTAGAAATTTCTATTTTTTAGAAATTCAACCCTGGTCAACGATTCAACTTTCTATCTTTAGATCCAAAAATCAACCTAAAAATTGAAAAAATCATTGAAAAATCAAAGAGAAAATCAAAAAATCAAGTGAAAAATCAGAAAAAGCATGGAAAATAGGTAAAAAATATGAGAAAATGAACTGAAAAGCATGAAGAATCTGGAAAAATCAGTCAAAAATCAGTCAGATCTGAGCAAAAATCACAGAAAAAATCAACCAAAGAATATACAATTCATGTCAAAATTCTGGAAAATTCGCCAAGTTCAATGTTCAGAAGCTAGCCCTTGAAAAGAGGGACTAAGAGAAAAATGTCTGGAAGTTTGCAAAGTCCGCCATGCTTGAGGAGAGGATGGCATGGACTATGGAAAGTCCGCCCAGCCACAAAGAGAGAGATGTCTAGACTCCTCTAAAGTCCGCCAGCCTTGAGGAACCTTGTCTAGACTCCTCTAAAGTCCGCCACATCTTGTCTAGTGTCATCCAAAGTCTGACCAGCCTTGAGGGGAAATGTCCAAGACCTTCTAAAGTCCTCCCTCACTTGTCCAAGATGCTTGTGAAGTCTGCCTTGACTTAGAGGAGGTTGGAAGGTGTTCTTTGAAGTCCGCTTTATGTCGCAGAAATTTAATTATTTATTAAGCTGAAAGTAAAATTTTCGAACCCAAGGCATGAAAATAAATTATTTTAAAAAGTCTCCGTATTAATGTTAATATTTTTTGACTGCAGGTTGATGACCACGGTGGGTGAATCATCCAAGAAGGCAGCAATGAAGTTCGCTAGCAAGGGTGTTAGCGAGAGTCTAAAATTAATTCAAAATGGAAAAATGTCGCAGACACCGATCTGGGACATGTCGACTTCGAAGAGTTAAAGAAAAGAGTGTATGGGCAGAATGGACTTCCAACACCAATTGCTAGAAGAATGGTGAGAAATGGAATATTTCAGGTAGTTAGATTCCCACCTGCGATGAATTGTGCAGAATTGATGGTGGAATGTGCCATCAAATATGATGCTCAGAAGAGGCAGATCATTGCACCTGACGGCAGAATTTTGGCACACTTGAGCGAGGTAGCAATTCAAGAGACCTTTGGCATCCCAGTGCATTCTCATACTATCTTTAAGACCAAGGAGGAGGCTAAGCATTTGTATGACAGTCAGCCAGACTTATATGCTACAAATGTTAACAAGGCATGGCTAGACAAGCCTAAACCATCAATAAAGAAGATGCCTAAGAGGCCACGCCGGATGGACTTCAAAGAAGATTATGGGGACATCATTTTGATGTTGAACAGAATAGTCGGTAACCCGCAAGGTGTATTTTTCCAGAGCTGGATGTATTACTTCATAGATGAAATCACTTCTGGCGTAAAAATGTTCAACTGGTCACAAATGATAAGTGACAATCTTCACAAGCAGTTAATCAATTTGGAAGAGACTAAGTATTTTCACATGAGCTCGTATATTGTCTACTTATTGGCCAGATCATATAAATATCCAGGACTAGTTTGCAAGGGAAAAGTTGGCAGCGGAGAAAATGAACTCAGACCTTATGATTGCTACCCACAACTCCAATTGAAGGAGAAGTCTTATTTCATAAGGGTGCACGATGCCTTCTTAATGCATATTAGTAGAACACTTCAAGGAGGAGTGCATCAACGGCTGAGTCAGGAGGTGAAGATTTTAATCAATAGATACGGGTCTTGGTTCACCCAGTTCCCAAAATTCATGTATGTCAGGATCCAGGGGTTTACTAGAAATCCCTATAAGTTGCCCATTTATCTGACAAATCGGATGATTCTGCTCGAAGTCCTGAGGCAGTTAGAAGAATATCAAAAGATTCAGAGGCTGACCAAGAAAGCATTTGTTACATTCCCATTTTTCATCGGGAATATGTTGGAATCTTGTCCATCAGCGCAGGCAGTTGATAGTGCTAGGTTAGAAATCGAGTGGTACCCGTTCACAGCCTACAAGTCCAGGGTCAACTTTTACCCACATCATCATATCCGGACAGTGGATGGGAGAAGGTACAAGCAGAAAGTGGAATTGGAAGACTTCTGGGCGAATGCCACTAATGAATATGAAGTCAGAAGGAGACTATGGTCCGGAATGCCAGTAGACTTCATGAGGGCAATTGAACTTTTTCGGGTGCCTGACCAGTTGCAGGACGATGGGAACTACATCCAGCCGCGTTTCGAGGAGAGTCGACCTCTTCCTCCCGTGAGGTGCTTAGAGCCTGAGCACTCAGACTTAGCAAAATTAATGAGACCAGTGGTCAAATACTCTCAGTGGTGGGTTGACCATCATGTCCAGGAGATGAGACATAAAAGAATAACGCTCACGTATGATCTACTAAGCGAGACGGAGTCGTATTCCTCCAATGTTGGTGCATCCCATCAGGATTTGGTTGAGATTGGAGAGAAGAGAAAGGAGGTAGTTCCAAGTGTAGAACCTGTTCAGAAAAGGTGGAAGGGAGAGTCATCTCGCTCAGCAGTATCTCGGAACATTGACGAGCTGGTGCCTACCATAGATGAGTCCTTGGTCGAAATAATTGGACCTTCTGAAGCTCAAGAACAGAATAATGAACCTATTCAGCTGGATGACGAGGAGCCCTCATCACCTACGGGCACGGAAATACTAGGTTCAGATAATGAGATGGAAGTCCGAAATAATGACTTCAAAGAGGGAATGATTTCCGCTCTAAGAGAGGTTGTGGATGTTCCAAATGAGGAAGAGGTTCAGGTAGAAGATGGAATCGAGCAGCCGACCATTCCAGATTGGCTGATAAAGAGGATGAAGATTCAGGCGCCTGCAGAAGCTCAAGAGGAAGACGATACTGCAGATTTCTTGGCAAGGTTGGAACAGGTTGCAATTAAGAAGCCGGCCAAGAAATTTTCCACCATTCGACGGGACGAGGCAGGCAGTCATTCCATACACATTGCAGTACCGACAGTGGACAAGCCACAGGATGAGATCACTCCTCAAGAGTATGCCATAACCACCATTGATCTTGGCCCAACTACAAAGGGTCAGGAAGTGGAGGAACTAGATAATTCTGTCTCGACCATCAAAGCGAGATTGGAAAAGGAAGTGGCTAAAAATAAAGAATATAAAAAAGAAGTTGAGCGCCTGAAGGAGTACATACGGCATCTGACCCAGCCACTTGATCAGGGTGATGCGGTAGCTCCTCCTCTCTTGAATTCCTCACAAGAGGTAGCCAAGGACGTAGAATAGGGGATAGTCACAGCCAAGGAGGCTCAGGAATGGATGACAAACGAAGGCACTGAGGCAACCTCATTCATGGAGAAACTGGCACTTGCCTATGGGCGAACCTCTTCTTTTCTTTCTAGACTTTTTGATATGGCAAAGACATGGGAATGTATTCCAGACATGCAGGAGAGGCTTATTCCAAGCCTTAGGGTCTTGAAGGACACTCCAAGGGAGGAGTTGGTTGAAAGAGGAGCGATTGCTGCAGGAGCAGCGTATGATTTTCACCATTGGTTTTGGGTAGTGACTATACAGAGAGAAGTCTTGGAGAAGGCGAAAGTGGATGGGCTCAGAATTGAGGAGCAGGTAAAAGAAATCCTGGCAAAGATTTATATGACAGTTGCAGAGGTGTTTGACCATGAGATTGCCGGGAAAATGACATGTAGTTGGAGAGGTTGAAACATAGTGTTCAGGAGGTTTTCTTCTCGACTACTTGACCAATTATGAGACAGAGCTTCGCGAAAGTGGCGAGTCTCTTGACCATCCGGAATGATTTTGTGAAGCAGGAGGCGAATTGGGCAAGTACATTCGCCAAGTGTGCTGAGAACTTGGATCGATTAGAATTCTGGATTAGTATGTTGCCGCCTGTCACGATGGAGGAGGTTATCGCAGTCGTGTCCAGGTTCGTCGAGTGCAATGCGGACGAAGCAAATAGGGACGCCTCTCCTTGATGATAGCTTCAACTGCCACTTCACTGGCTCTTACTGATAGTTTACTGATTGATAACTCATGTTATTTTGGGCAACCCTAATTAGGGTTGAGTTGTAATAATCTTGGCCATCGATATTGTTTTAATCTCGGCCTTCATTTGATTCTTGAAACTCTATTTAAACTGGTGATCTCTCATTTTTCATTTGGTAGTGGAAACAGTATATGAAATTATTGCATTGAGACTATTTCCGATAATAAAAGCTCTTATGCATGATTTGCTTTGAATAAATTTTATTGTCAAATGGTAAGCAAGGTTGCATATATTCTTCTACCATAGATTAGAGGTAGATTAAAGTTAGAATTAAATTAAGTAGAATTTGGTTTTGAAAATTGGTTAAGTGAATGAGAGATTGATCGTATGGATTCAATGGTGAAGTGTTGCTCATACTTTCTTTGAATGGATGATTTGCATTCGATGCGTAAAGTTAGCCTGAGCTTATAATTGTGGAAGCTTAACTTCAGTCTCATTCGAGGCTTGAAAATCATTATCACACCCCTTGAAGATTGTAACCACTTTGCGTATGTTGTCCAGCAGGAGGCGAAACAAAGTGTGGTTTATTCCTTTTACCGAATCTTTACTGTCTCTTAAATTCTTAGGCGTAGAATAGATCTCCTAAACCCTATCTTTTTGCTATTTTTTTTGAGATCCACATTGAAGTCCCATTGAAGAAGCCTTTAATGACAAATCCGCCTAAGTCCCGAACTTGTGAAAATTCCTTTAATGTAAGTCCCCTTGTTTATTACCAGCAAATCACAACGTGCATTGAGCTTATCCACATGTCAAGACCTGACAAAATAAAAAGTTCCAGAGGTATCTAATCAAGAGGATACACATGTTCAGTCTCCTAGCACTCTTATAGAAGATCAAGTATGGACTTTAAGGTTCGATGGATCAAAGTCAAAGAAAGGCAATGGAGCAGGATTTGAATTAGTTAGCCCGACAGGAGAAGCTTATTTGGGTGGCTATAGGCTCTAGTTTTCATGCACCAATAATGTTACTGAATATGAGTCCTTAATTCATGGGTTGCTCCTAGCAATTCAGAAAGGAGCCAAGATTGTACACGCCATTGGAGATTCTGACATTGTGGTTCGCCAAGTGAGGAAGCAGTACGCTTTTCATGACAAGAGGTTAGGCCGGTATCGAAATAGAGTATGGGACTTGATAGAAAGCTTTGACGCATTTAATATCAAACAAGTGTACAGGTCCAAGAATCATGTCGCAAATTCTCTTGCACAAGCTGCTAGCTCGTTGGAACCATTAGCTATGGAAGGATTAAAGAAATTCACAGTGGAGTTTGTTTCAACCCCAGTGGTCCCTGACAACATAAAGAATTTCCAGGTGTTCGATGATGATAAATAGATTTTAAATTTTCTCACATGCTCGGGTGTGTTTGAAGCACAGATCATAGATGAAGAAGAAACTGAGGAAGTAGGATTCGACACGGAAGGAATTATGAATTTGAAGACGAATGTCATTCCAAGAGGAATGGTTGAATTAGAGAGATTATTTGATACTGATAAACTGAGCAGAAATAAGAGCACTCAAGGCAATGATTGTGAAGTTGTCAATCTAGGAACAGACGAACAAGTGAAAAATGTTTTTATTGGGAAAGTTTGTACACCTAAAGAAAGAGAAGATATCTTAAAGGTAATGAAAGAATTTCCAGAGGTGATAGCTTGGGGATACGAAGATTTGAAGACATATGATACACCATTGATTACACACACAATTCCATTAAAGCCAGGCAGTAAGCCATTCAGACAGAGGCAGAGACCAATAAATCCATTGCTAGAGCCGTTAATCTACTAGGAAGTCAAGAAACTCCTTTCGGCGAGGATTATTTTTCCAGTGAGGCACTCCACGTGGGTCGCCAATCTAGTACCAGTCAGAAAGAAGAATGGAGAAATAAGGTCATGTGTAGACTTCCGCAATCTGAATAGGGCCTCTGAAAAGGATAATTATCCCTTACCTTCATTAGATGAAGTGTTACAAATAGTGAATGGTTCACAAATGATGTCCTTCTTGGATGGATATTCAGGATACAATCAAGTGATGGTTGAACAAGAAGATAGATTGAAGACAACGTTCACCACTAAATGGGGAACTTTTGCTTACAGAAGAATGCCCTTCGACTTAATCAACGCAGGGGCCACTTTCCAACAAGCTATGGACATCGCCTTTCGAGACCTGGTTGGAAAGTGCATAATTATCTACATGGATGACCTAACTGTGTTCTCAAAGAAAAGAGGAGACCATGTTGAAGATTTAAGGAAGATATTTCAGAGATGCAGAAGATTTGGTGTCTCTCTGAATGCTAAGAAATGTATATTTGGCGTCACAGAGGGGAAACTATTAGGTCACGTCATTTCAGAGAGGGGTATTGCAATTGATCCCGAGCGTATTGAAGCTATTTCAAGGATTGGTTTGCTCGGTAGTCAGAAAGAGTTGAGGTCATTCTTTGGAAAAATCAATTTTGTGAGAAAGTTTATAACTGGGTTTGTCGAGATAGTAAGGCCACTAAATTAGATGTTGAGGAAGAATGCAAAGGTTGAATGGACCCCACAAACTAGGAAGGCTTTTGATGAGATTAAGTAAGCTATAGTCGATGCTCCAGTGCTGGTCAGCCCAGATTACACAAAGCCTTTCTACCTATATTCATTTGCTTCGGAACATACATGTGCCACAGTTTTAACCCAAAGAACAGAAGAAAAAGATGAGCACCCAATCGCCTTTATGAGTGCACCTTTGAAAGAGGCAAAATTGAGATATCCAAGCATTGAAAAGCAAGCGTATGCTTTGGTGAAAGCTATCGAGAAATTCAAACATTATATCTTTAGAAGTAAGGTTCACGCAATTGTTCCTGATGCCACAGTGAAAACTTTGCTGATGCAAAATGAGCTAGGAGAAAGAAGAGGCAAGTGGGTCGCCACTTTGCAAGAGTATGATATAGAAATACAGCCTATGAAATTGGTCCGAGGACAAGCTTTGACTCAGACAATCGCAATGGTTGGTCCAGAATTAGTTCAACAAACGTATGTATTGGAGGAAGTGTCTCCCGGAGAGTGGTACGACGACATAGTTTATTACTTGCTGAATCACAGATGCCCTCGCCACCTAAACCCAGTGCAACGAAGAGCTTTAAGGATGAGAAGTCAAAGATTTATGCTCCAAGGATCAGTTCTTTACAGAAGGAACTATGAAGGGATTTATTTGAGATGTGTAGGAAGACAAGAAGCGAAGCAGTTAATGGAACACTTTCACGTGAAGTTTGGAACTGGACACGAAAGAAGTTTGGCCACCGCTCATCAGATTCTGAGGGCTGGATATTACTGGCCCATGCTTTTCAAAGATACATATGAGCACGTGAGAGCTTGTCACATCTGTCAGACAGCAACAAATAGAGGAAGGCATCCCGCTATGCCTTTGCAACCAGTGATTGAGGTTAGACCGTTTGCAAAGTGGGGATTAGACTTTATTGGTATGATCAATCCACCGTCATCAGGACAACACAGATATATTTTGACAGTGACAGACTACTGCACCGAATGGACAGAAGCTCAGGCCTTAAAGCAATGCACGTCAGAAGTAGTCATCAGGTTCCTTGAGGAGAACATTGTGACAAGATTTGGATGCCCTCATACCTTGGTCAGCGATAACGGTTCAGCCTTCTTATCGCTGAAGTTTTCCAATTGGGCCTTTGAATATGGAATCACACTGAAGTTTTCTTCCAATTACTATCCGCAAGGGAATGGACTAGCAGAGTCCACAAATAAGAATTTACTGAATGCCATTAAGAAGTTACTAGATAAGAATCCTAAAGATTGGCACACGCAGCTGAGGTTTGCTCTATGGGCAGACATGATAAGAACAAAGAGTTCCTTGGGAACGTCTCCATACCACTTAGTCTACAGACATAATCCAGTTTTTCCAGTACAGCTGAGGATACAAACTCTCCAGTTTATTCAAGAGTATCTTGAAGGAGAAGATCAAGTTCAAACTAGATTATCCCAGTTGATGCACTTAGAAGAGAAAAGAGATGAGGCACTCGAGAATCTGGCAAAACATCAAGCAGTGGTGAAGAGATGGTTTGATAAACAAGCTAAGATCAAGTCTTTCCGGATTTCTGACTTGGTTTTATACTGGGACAAGGCCCACGAGAAGAAAGGAGATCACGACAAGTTCGATAAATTGTGGTTGGGCCCATATCAGATTTCTGAAATCCTAGGAGATAATGCATTTAGATTGCGTACACTGACAGGGGAGGATGTCCCGTTGCCCGTCAACGGATAGTTCCTCAAGCATTATTTCCAGTCCTAGGTTCTCTCTGAGAGCCTGCTTTGTAACATAGTTAGAATAGGTTTGCTTTCCCGTTCGTTTGCTTTCCTATTTTCCTTTGTTTTGGTTTTGGTTTGTTTCCCTTTGGGTTTTTGGTTTGGCGTTTTCGTCCCTTGAGTTGTCCGCTCAAGTGGTTTTGGTCTGGAATGGGCAAGGATTTTAGGGTTTCCCATTGCGAAAGGGGTGATGATGGTTTTAATTTTCACAACATGGTTCTTTCCACTGGAATTTGTGCAAATTTTTGAAGAGACTAAGGTTGTTTTCCTCTTGTCATCATCCAGTCTTGATTGAACTCGTCTTGGGAGGTTAACCCGTTATTGTGTCTTAACACATGAGTCTAAAGATCCTAAATACTTTACCTATCTCCATTCTAAGTCATTTTGGTTTCTTGGGAAAGGTCTTGGCAAGTGAAAATCTTACATCTTGCTTCAGCGCCACTACAATTCTCAAACCCATTGGAGGCTTCATTGCCTGCCAGCCAATCAAGGAATTGACGGAGAAATCAAATGAAGAAAAGTAAATGTGCTTCAAAGAAATATCAAAAGGAAGAAAAATGAAAAATGAAAGAAAATATTGTGAAATATTGGTTTTGGGAACATACGAGTAACTCCACCGGGGCTATGGACGCCCGGCCGGTAGTGGAGCAATATTCGTGAGAATTGTAGCGATAACCTCGTTGGGGCTATGGACGCCTGACTGGCAGCGAGGCAATGTCCAGGATGCTTTTGAAGTTAAGATATTTATATAACCTGCGCGGCCGATTCCAGAAGTCGAGATGGTTTAGAGATGGAACGGATGCACACACTCACAGGGTCTTAGATGAAAGTGTTCTGATCCAATATCAGATTCTTCTCCCCTTTTGAGTAAGTGTCCTTTCTGTATGATGGTTTGAGGAAGATTAATCAAAGTTCAATTCTTAAAGTGTTTTTCAACACTTTCCCGTGGAGTCGCCAGATGTTGTGACCTTTTCACACATCGCCCCATTCAAAATGGGGACCCCCTAATTTTTGCTCCATTTTGGTCTTTTGGCTTGGGTTTTTGTCTCTCTCTCTCTCTCCGTCTCTTTTCTATTTTCCTTTTCGGGGATTTCTCCGCCGTTGAGCTTAAACATGAAATTTTGGCCAAGTCTGAAAATTAGGGTTTCCATCTTTCCTAGTCAGTCCGAGGTCGAATGAGGTGAATAAATTGAAAACAAAGCTTAACATTGATGTCAGTGTGCTTCCAGTAGGCCTCCACTGCAATTTCATCAAATTCTGAGTACTTACTATTTTTAGTAAGTGTGCAATTACGAGCAATCCGTCAGCATTTTTGAAATTCCGATAGTCACACTACCTTCAGAGCACATCAAGTTACTTGCGTGCAAAATTTGAGCGAAAACGGACAACTTACTATTTTTAGCAATCCGGCTTCCGGAGCAGATTTCAAGGCTTAAATGAAGAATTTTTCAACGCATGTCTACATATTCCTTCTGGGTTTTTTGAGACCTTCGTAACAGCATAACATGCAAAGTGAGGCGACAACTTTCAGAGTCCAGCCTTCAAAGGCTATTTTTAGGGTTTGCATGTCAGGGTTTTCTTTGCATGTTGGCATATTCCTTATGGGTTTTTCGAGAGTTACGCAGTGATGTGACATGCAAATGGAGATAATCACTTAGTAAGGAACTCACTATTTTTAGCAGGTGCATCCCGGCAGCCGCTTCCCAACACTTCAGAATCACGAGTTGATCGCAATGCAGCAGAAACGAAGACAAATAGAGATCATTTGATACACATGCAGAGCAAATTAGGGTTTCCAGCTTCAGGGCCTGAAAAGAAGGGTAAAAAGTCAGAATTTCTGAAAACCGGTGTAAACCACTGCGATCAGCATCCTTCAGGCTATCTGCTAGTAAAATTTGAAAACAAACGGAGCACTTACTATTTATAGTAAGACATTTTGGAAACAGGCTAAAAATAGCAAATCAGTTGCATGCGCTGATGTCAGCAGTAAGGTCACATGGTGAGGAGCACGTCTTTCAAATTTCAAGTCAATCGGAGCAGTGGAGCTATCAGAAGCAAGCAGTTAGTATTTATAGCAAATCACCTTCAGAAGTGGGCTAAAAATAGCAGGCCAACTAAAAATAGCAGTGTCAACAGGGTAACAAGGTCGTGAGGATGCAGTGTTTGAAATTTCAAATCGTTCTGAGCTTCAGAGATGCAAGAATCAGGAGACTTACTATAAATAACAGGACATGAAGAGGTTGGCAGAGGTCAGGAAAAATGGCTAAGTATTGGACTTCATCCTGCAGCTACCTGAAAATGCGCCCTCAAGCACCAAATGCCAAAAATTTTCTAACTCAAGTGTCTCATCCTGCAGCCATGGCAAAATGCGCCCAAGTTGATGAAGATGTGACAAAAAAAATTCTAAGTATGAGACTTTGTCCTCCTGCCTGGGCAAAATGCACCCTACTTGATGAAGAAGCAAAGATGTTCAAGAAAAAAATTCTAAGTATGAGACTTCGTCCACCTCCTAGGCTAAAATGCGCCCATGCTTGGAAGGTCAAAGAAAGTCAAAGAAGTTCGTCCTGCACAAAGGTGGAAATGCGCCCAAAAAGCAAGTAAGTCAAAGCGGTCAACATGTTTCATCCCTCTCCCATGGCAAAATGCGCACAAAACAAGAGATGTAAAGACAGAAACGAGGAAGGTGAAGGGTTGCATGCTAGGCGTTGGAAGTTTCATCCACCACACATGCTAAAATGCGCCCAAGTTCAAAGAAGTCAACAAGTCAACAATTTTCATCCTTCACCTATGTGGAAATGTGCCCAAGTGAGGTCAAGTGAAGACAAAAACGGGAAGTTGAAGAGATCCTTCATGCAAGCCAAAATGCGCCCAAGTTGAAGAGAGTAAAAGTGAATGTAGGGTGGAGAATAAGGTAAAGGGTGAAGCGAAGTACTCCAAGGCGTGGTGGAAACAAGGTAAATGCTAGGCGTGGTTATTATTCCTCTTCAAGTGTTAGATGCGCCCAAGGTGGTAAGTGCCAAGGTGTTAGAAAATATGGCCAAGGGTGAATAAAGTGCTAGGCGTGGTTTTAATTTTCTTCAAGTATGCTATGTGCCTAGGGTGGTGAAATAAAATACAAGATGGTGTTGATGAATATTGCTAAGGCGTTGGAGCTTCAAGTGAAAATATTTTTCAAGTGTGAAATAAAATGCAAGGCGTTGGAGTTGCAAAACAATAAAAATTTTCCTAAGGCATTGAAGATGATGGAAGTAAAATATGATGTGCTTGCAGAAAGATCTTCTAAGTGAAATAAATTTTTCCCATAGGCAAAGTGATCAAAGTTGAATACAAAAATTTCCAAGGCGAAATTTTTCCAAGACAATTTTCAAGATGATTTAAAATTTTCTCTAAGGCAAAGTATTTTCTTCCTTAGAAAATACGCCTAGAGCTCAAGGTGATGAATTTTTCTTCTTGAGGCACGAGCAAATTTTTCCAGTGACAGAGTCAGAATGATGACAATGCAGGATGAATTGAAAAAAAAATTCAAGTCAGAGCAACACAGGATGATCACAAATGAAGAACGGATTTAAATTGGTGGAATAATATTTTTCTAAGGTTCAAAATTTAAAAAAATTAAATGAACCCGTTCGTTGTGTACCCATGGATTCATCGTGTTTCAGAGAAAATTTTCTTCTGGGTACTGGATGTTTGTGATGAGGATTGGATTTCTATGTCTTCCGCACTTCGCCAAAACCTTCAACATGAAGAATTTAATCGGTGCTCGAATTGTGCATTTTCCTAAGGGAAAATTTTAAAATTTTCTAAGGCAAAGTGAATGAAATGTGTTTTCAAGATGAATTTCTCCAGACAATGAATTAGAAGTGAATTGCCTAGATATTTTTGATTGAATTCTTCACTGGTGAATTTTCCAGAGTGTCAGAGGTGATTAAAATTTAAAATTTGCAAGACAGAGCTTCGGCTGGCGAATAGAAATTGTTAAATTGATGAGTTTAAATTAAAAAAATTTTGAAAGAGAATTTGAAATGTGGCAGTCAAAGTTGAACTTCTAGAAAGTTGAGATTCTCGGACAAGTGTCAGAAATACCAGACAGGGAAAATTCGAATTCTTGAAGTGGAGTAGTGGAAATTTAATGCACTGGCTATAATTGGCTCTTTCTAGAATTTGATTTTGGCTATAAAATTGAGAATTTTCTCACTTGATTCTCACAGCTGAAGAATTCGATTTGCTCTAAGTTTGATATTGCTGAGGACTGAAGCTTGAGGAGTTCGAAATTTTTGCTAAGGCTGAAGTGTTGCTAATATTCGATTTGAAGCTGGGAAGGACGACTTGAGTTATTGCTGAAGTTCAAATCTGAAGTGAATGATTGCTGAAGAAATTTGAATTTCAAAGAGGAATTTGCTGAAGTTCGAACTTGCTCTAAGGGTGAAGCTCGATTTTTGAAATTGCCAATACAAGTGAAAAATTTTGATTTGAAGAGGAGTATTGCTGAAGCTGGAAGTGCGCACTTGCTAATTTGCTGAAGGTGTGAAAATGCGAATTGAGGTCTAGTTGCTGAGTTTTGAAAATTTGAAGTGGACGATTTTATCAAGTTGCTAATTACAAGAGTGAAGTGGGCGATTTTATTAAAGATTGAAGTTGCTAAGTTGTTGAAGTTAAAGCTTACTTAGAAATTTTTCTAAGTATTGAAGCTCGAATTTGTTGAAGAAGAAGTTGAGGTTTGCAAACGGGATATAATATTGCAACTTCTTGAAGTCGACTGGCAGCCCTGCAAAGTATTTTATTTATTTTTCTAAGTCAAATTGTTGATGAATGTTTATTGTGTTGCAGATGGCTGAGGCAAGGGTGACTGGCAAAGACAACAATGGTGCATCCAAGAAGGTAGTTATAAAGAAGCTGAGCAAGAAATTTATGCCAGAGTCAAAATTAATTTCGAAGTTGGGCAA
>VDFB02027203.1:0-36280 GCA_007258455.2 Sequoia sempervirens | reverse complement strand
TTTTGAGGATAGGTTTGTGATGTGGGAGCTTGATTTTCTTGTGGACGTCCTCGTGATCTTGGAGATTGTGGTAACTTTCCTATCACAAAAGCATTGTTAGCGAGCCTATAACTTCCACAACTGTCCTCCAGGATGATGAGCTTGATATCAGATATGGTGGGAATGGCGGGTGTCTCTATCACAGAAGTGGACGTGAGAGTGGTGGGATCGATGTATGATGTGGATGGGGCCCTCATCATTTTTTGACACTTGGGAGATTTTGTAATATTTGGCTTCAAGGATCTTGCAGTATGAAAAATGGCTCAGGATCTCCATGGACAGTAACCTCTTGTCCATTATGTGTGAATTTCACACATTGGTGGAAGGTTGATGCTACAGCTTTCATTGCATGGATCCATGGGCATCCCAGGAGAATGTTGTATGGCAATTCGAGGTCCAAGACTTGACATGTGGTTTCCATGAGTGTTGGTCCTACTTGGATAGGGAGCTTAATTGTGCCTTGAGACACTCTTTCTTGGTCATCATATGCTCTGATTGTGATGCTCTTTCCTTTTTCAATGGAATCTTCTGATATTTTCAACTGCTTGATGAGGCTAAAAGAACAGATGTTCAAACCTGCACCTCCATCCACCAAGACCCTTTTGATTTTGCTTTTGTTCACAATGACCTCTAAGTGAAGTGTGCGATTGTGAGATGGTTGGGCAGGAAAATCTTGGTCAGAAAACGTAAGGAGATTAGGTGTTATGATGTTTCCGACCATAGCTTGGAATTGTTCCGCATCGAGGTCTACGGGGATAGTGGATGAGGCTAATGCTTCCTCAAGGATCCTTTTATGTGCTGATGAGATTTTTAACAACTCCATGATGGAGAGATGTGTGTCGGCATTCTTTCGAGTTGTTCTACAACATTGTAGCTTATATGGAAATCTAATTTTGATGTAGGGACTCTATTGGGTTGGGATGATCCTGCAATGGTGACTCTTCCGCCTCTTGTGGTGACTCCACAATCTTCGGCATGGACGCCCTTGATGGTGATGACCATGTAGTTTTCATTGAGGTTGGCAACAACCATTTCGTATACATGATTTACACTGCCTTTTCCTTTATCCTTTTGTTATTCCCTTTGCTGCTGATTTGGCATCGTGATTCGTAGATTTTAAGGTCCCCGATTCCCGTGAGGGTGTTTCCACATTTATGATTCTTTTGTCGATGAGATCTTGGATGATGTTCTTGAGTCTCATACAATTGTTTGTGGTGTGGCCTTTGATTTTGTGGAATTCACACAGTTGATTCTCATTTTACCAAGGAGGTTTGACATCGGGTTCTTGGTAATTCTCAAATGTAGGAGCTTGAATGAGTTTTTCATCGATTAGCTTTTTCATGATGTCCTCAAGTGGTTCCCCCAAAGTAGTGTATTTTCATTTGGGGTATGTTTTGCGTTGAGGTGGTCCTCTTTGGTCGTTGATGTTATTGATGGTGGGATTATTGTTGGGTTGATATGTTGTGTGATGAGTGTTTTGGCGTTGTGGTTGGATTTGCGGTGTGGGTGTATTTTGGCATGGACCACTAATGACCACCTTGGCGTCTACAACACCATCATTATTGACATTTTTTTTCTTTCCCATGTACGAGGTTTATCATTGTAGTTTGATGACGGGCGGTTGTTTTGCGGTTCGTGATATGATGTTGATTCGATGGGTTGAGTCACAAGGGCTCTTTCGATGCTAAGCGCCTTGGAGATTAATTGATCGTATGTGGTGATACCCTAAACTTTGAGATGGAATGATAGACGACTTTCAAGATTGGCTATGATTGTGCAGACTTGTTGTTCTTCTGGCATGGTCCATTTGCTCCGATTGGCCTTGGATCGCCATCGTTGAAGGAATGAAGTGAAAGATTAATTCTTCCCTTGTTTTAGAGCGTATAGTTCTTTGAGACTAACATCCATTGCAATGTTACCTGTGTAGTTCTTAATGAATGCACTTGTAATCTCTTGGAATGTTCTAATGCCTGTAGGTAAGCGAGATAACCATTCTATAGCGAGACTCGCCAAGCTTCTAGGAAATAGCCGCATCAGATACGTATTGTCATATGTGACTTCCTTGCAATGAACTTGGAATTCCCTGATGTGATCTTCAAGATTTCCTGTCCCTCGATATTTGTCAAATTTAGGGATTTCAAAACCCTTAGGGAATGGTTTCATTTCTAAGCTCCTATCAAATGGATAGGGAGACAAGTTGCTTTGTGTTTTGGTTGTTTGCCCTGATTGAAGATCGAGTACTTTTTGCGAGAGCAACTTGAGTTGTGCCGTCATATCATTCTGAGGATTAGGGGGTGGGATGAATGTGTTTTGGGGTGTTGCAATCATGGTTTGGATGGATGGGTTGGTTGGTGCATTGTTCAATGGTATCGGTATGTTGTGGCGGGCGAAGTAGGCTTCTACTTGCTTTTGGATGAACAATGCTTGTTGTTGCTCTTGTTGTTGTTGCGCTAGGATTTGTGCTTGTTGTTGCGCTTGTTGTTGTGCTTGCTGCTGCGCTTGTTGTTGTTCTAACAATTCTTGTTGTTCTGCTTGTTGTTGTTCCCACAACGCTTGTTGTTGTTCCCACAACGCTTGTTGTTGGGCTGCCAATTCTGCTGCCTCTTGTTGATCTTGGTATTGCTTTAGTGCTTGTTGATACGCTTGCAATTTCACTTCTTGTGCAAGAAGTTGTGCTTGTGCTTGTGCTTGTTGTGCTTGTGCTTGAGCTTGTGCTTGGGCTTGCGCTTGTGCGGCTTGTTGCTGCAATAATAGTTGTGCTTGAGCGACCCTTTGTGCTTGCAATGCTTGCGCAGCTTGGACAGCTTGAGCGACTTATTGTTGCTGCTGTTGTTGTAATAATGCTTGAGCTTGTTGTACTTGTTGCACTTGTATTGTGGCTTCTGCAGCTTTGGTAGCTTGTGCAGCTTGAGCGGCTTGTTGCACGTATTTTTGTTTCTACACTTGTTGGTATCCCCTTTGAAAATCGGCTTGTAATGTTGCGTCGAATTGGTTTGATGTGGTGAATGTTGGTGGTGGTGGGGGTGGTGGTGGGTTTGGAATGGTGGTAGATGATGGTGTTGTGTTGATTATTTGGTTGGTGGATGGTGTTGTCATGTTGATTACGTGATTGGTGGATGGTGTTGTTGATGTGATAAGTGGCATCATTGATGTGATTGGCCCTTGAGAGACCATGCTTTGCAATGTTGTGGGGTATTTGATAATGTTGCCATTGCTTGTGTGTTTGTCGTTTGTTGTTGTGATGTCAACAATATTTTTTGAGCGTTTGGCAAGATGTTTTGATTGATGGTTGGGATGTATGTTTGATTGATACTTGGTAGGGGAGGAAGCCCTAGACCAAGGAGTGGTGTAGATGACAATGGTGATGGTGGGAGAGGTAGAAATGTAAGGGGGTGAATCCTTGCGAAAGTGTTGTGGTGTTGAAAATGCCCCCTGGTCTGAATATGTCTCCCTCCTCTTGTGAATTTGTGAGAAGAGGTGTTTGTGGTGCTCCGTGAAAAGATGTTGACAATAGGTCATAATGTAAAGTGAGAGGAACATTTTGGTGTAATGGATTATGGAGGATGTTTTGTTCCACTGTGGTGTTTGCGTCCAAGTTTTGGTTATTCACAAGGGGATGTGATTGAAGAGCATTGAGAAATGTGTTTCCCTTGTTGATATTTGGTTGAGTTGGAGCAATCGATGTCATGATTTTTGGAATGTTTTGCATGATGTTTTGGGATGGAGGTGTAGATGAAATGGGGATGGTGGATGAGATTGGTGGAAAAGATTTCTCTACTATAGTGGTCACATCAAAATCCGAAGGCAACTTGGCCCCTTGTTTTGCTAGTTCAAGCATGTACAACGAAGGGTTGAGTCTCATCATGATGTTGATGATTCTATGGTTGTCCGGATTTTGGAGCATTTCAGCTATTTCTTCTTGTGGGTTTTGTGATGATGAGGGGATCAATGGATTACTTGATTCTACGAGATTCATTTCTACGTTTGTTTGGCTAAGGTCACTTGAAGCGGGAGTTTCTTTGTGGGCTTCCATAATCTTCTTGTATTGAGATCTCGTTTGAACCATAAAACAAGGATCAATCTTCGGGAATATGGGAGATGAATCTCTTGATTCCTTGGATTAATCTCTATTTTATGTCTCAAAGTGAAAGTTTTAGGATTCTTTTTAGGATCAAATATGATGATGATAAGATGGTGATGTTTAAATATGGATGTGATGGATGTTTTTGGCTTTTGATAGATCTTGAATGAAATACTAGGCTTTGGATTTTTGATTGGTTTGATTTTTGGATTTTGAGATTTTGTCCTTGATCTTGATTTGGATTTTGATTTTTATTTTGAACAAAAAGACCCTAAGATGTTTGATAATGATCTAAAGGATAGTTGTGTTCAAAGGATGATGATTTGGATATGTGTGAGGAGAAGGATGCATCTACCCACACCTACCCAAACAAAATGATTGTTTCACTAAGTATATGGAGAAGGATTCATCTACATACACTAAGCTAGACACTTGATTTGATGGATGACTTTGACTAAGGATATGCAAAAGGATGCATTTACACATTCCTAGCCAAAGGTGTTTTGATAAATGTTTTCAAGGACTTGGTCTCAATGATTTTGGTGTTTGCTTGATTTTGTCATAAAGCCTAGTATTTCAAGGATGATTTCAAGGTTTTTTCAAAAGATGATTTGTGAGATGAATTTGATGTTTTGAAAGATGGATGAAAGAGGTTTGATTTGTTTTGATCCTTAGGTGAACCTAAAAAGACATTTTGTTTTCCTAGACCTAGGTATTGAAGAGAATGCCTATGCTTCCTAATGACCTTTGTAACCAAGGATTGATTTCATTTGAACTTTCATTTTCGGATTTCTAATCAATGATTTGTGCTTTTGGGATTTGGAGTCTTCAACACACATGAAAGTTCATTTTGCTTATCTTTTCTTAATGGCTTTATTTTACCAAAAACACTCTCTTTGATTAAATTTTCAAACTAAGATGTCCAATGTCTTAATTTCTTTAAACCCCACAAGATATTTTATGTGAAAATTCAATGAACTTAAGGCAAGGGTTTTCCTATTGTTTACTCAAGAAGAAAAATTGAGGTATAATCCAATGCTTAGGAACCTCTAAGGATGTGAATCCCCAGGGAAAGCAGTAACATATGGATTGAGTCAATGATATTTGTCTTCAAGAGGGTTTGAAATTTTGAGAATCATGTTGAATGTTTGTTTGCAAAATGTTTTCGAATAAACACTGTGTTTTCAAACGAAGAACAATTACAAGCCCTATGGATGTGTAAGACAATATTTGTTGGATTCCCACTTGGAAAAGTCTAGCTACGCTTATCTCTAGTAGATGGTTAGATGCTTGACCCCACTGGCTCCCCTCCACGGCTCATTATCATCAATCGGGGCAGCCAAGCATCAACACCCATGAAACTCCCATGGCATGATTTCCATCTCTACTAGAAGACCGTAAGAGTGTGGGGCGGCTTCAGAATGACCGTTCTTGCACCAACAAATAGATTAAGGATTTTGGAAAATTCTAACACATGGGTTCTAGTAAGGACTTTTGTTCGTGGAGATTGACCCATTCGGCAAGAGTCCCCTTTTGGATCCATCTTGTCGGAGCCAACTGCGTGATAATTGCGTTTAACCAATATCCACATTTATATCCTGGCTGGAAATACTCTTGGCTTTAGAGTGTTACCGGTTGAGTCGTTCCCTTGGGTGAGTACTTTTTCCCCAGGCCCCTCTAGGATAAACAAAAGCAAGCAAAAACACAATATGTAACTCGATCGATCTTTGATGGCACAAAGAAAGAGAATGTACGCGAAAATGCCCCTACTCACACTCACACAAGATGTTCAATTTTTTAGCCCAAATCGAAGTGTTTCAAAGCAATAGAATGCATTTTGAGTGTTTCTTTTGCACCCTAGATCGCACGAAGCGCAAGGGGAGAGGATACGCATTCAAAATGCAAAATCACACAATTCAAGGACTTGTTCGTTTTATAGCCTTCAAAGCAATTGTGAGTTCGTTTTAAGCACCAAAATGAAGTGTGAGTTTTGATTGTTCAATTCTTAACCTCAAACAAAATCTAGTGAGTTTGTCCTAAGATTCATTTTAAGCCCTTTGCAATGAAAATCAAATTGTTCATTTTAGACCCAAATGAAAATTAGTGTTCTAAAGTGAAAAGATAAACAACTTCGTGAAGTAGTGTTGATCAAACACTTAAAGCGTTAAAAAACACTTTGAGTTTTCAAAAAAAATCTCCTCCTTTAATTTTCGTTTGCTAGCCTCCTCCTTCGCTTTGTACCTTTTCGCCTTCGCTTTTCCTTTGTACCTATAAGATGGAAAATAAAATAATGTGAGACTAAGTTATTCAATTAACTTAAATGATTTCACATAATCACACATTAATAAGGGCCTTGATTTCAATGAATGTAAGGAAAGACTTATTCAAAAGTAGGCAATACTTGCTAAGAAAAACTTTTCTTGCTAGTAGACCACTCTTTTCAAACTAAATCCTCTATCTTTCTTTGTTGAGACCAAAAGAAAATTCCTTAACCCTTAAATAATTGAATTTTTATTGCTAATTTCATTCTTTAATTACAACAACAAAATATATGAACCTATAGATTATACGATAAAAAAAATCTATAGTCATCCCTCATTAAAGTTTTCTAAATCTATTTGCAAAGAAGTGTATCAACAAGTATAGCACATAACACATTACCACCAAATAAATAATCCTTCAAGCTTGCATTTACTAGGGTCGCTTTTAATCAGCCTAGCCATTTTGTCGATCATTTAATGTGATACTGATTTTCTTTCCTAAGACCCAAGAGAGAATCCTATAGGATCGGGCTATAGCTCCTATTGTCAACCAAATTTCAAGGTGTTGACCACAGTATGAAGGTGACATTGCCGGAATAACATAATGAAGATAATTACATACCTACTAGCAACCGAGGACTTAATTACTCAGATAACAGATCAAAAAACAAGACAAAGAAAAAGAAGAATAGCTAATCCATAAGAAGGCAGCGTGTGCCAAGTACCGAAAAATGACCAGCATAAAGTATTCACAGTGTTACAGAGTAAGGACAATATGAAAAGGCCCAAAGTTTATCATGACTTATGACCACAAGAAATTCCATACTCATAAAAGAACAACCTACTCCATTTAATTGAGTGGTTTGGCTGATTAGATCAGTGTCTTATCACGTTGAGCAGAAACTAAGGGAGGTTCGTTAGATGGGATCTTGGCCGACGCCTTCAACTCACACGCAAGTATAAATGTTTTCATCCTTTCCTGAAACACTTCTAGCTTGACATGGATTTCACACGCACACTTCTAGCCTTCGCCATTGGCCCATAACAAACTCACAGGAAACTGGACTTGGCCTACCTGGTGAAAATTCTGCCAGACAGAGAATCAATATGGGCACATATTCATCTTCCCTATCTTTCGAGATTGATTACAATGCAGCAATTGAAAGAAAATATAATCAGGGGATTCCTAAATAACTAACGGAAGTGGAGGAGAATTTAACAGATGGAAGTGGAAGTGTCAGATTGCTGTAAAGCGGGTATGAATCTTCACAGAGTAGGCAAGGAACTACACGGAGCTCATGAGTAGAGCAGCGGGGGAGATTCGTCGTAGTTAACTCAGCTATCAAGAATTCCAAGGATCCCTCCAAGCATGTTTTTCATGTCGTCACACACAAGATGAATCTTCCAGCAATGCAGGTCATTTGCATATTTTAAAATAAAAATCTCAACCTACCACGCCACCTAAGAGCTATTTACACGTAGATCTGATCATAGTTTAGAGGAGATATGCACCAGCAAATGAATACAAACTACGAGTCCAAAACAAATATCAGACCCCTATTAAACTTGTTTGGTGTTTTGTTGTGACCTGTTGCGAAAGAATTTATATTCATTCTGACTGATGGTAACAGTGAGATTCTATCATATCTATTGTGCATAAATACACATTCAATAAGTGATGTGTATTACGAACAACTACCATTGTGTTGTGGTCGTGCATCCCTAAAGGATCCGGTGTGAAACAATAAACTGATAATAACATACTGTTTATGACTTCACACTGCTTGGATTTTTTTGGATGGTGGAAATTCCAAATCAAAAAGAATTAAATATGATAACAGTGGAATCTGGTTAGTCCCAAATACGCCTATTCAGCATAGCAGATCTTAAGCCACAAAAAGTACACCCAATAACTATTCTACTAAACAAATATGTGAAGCATGAAAGGATAGCCACGCATGGATAAAGTTTAGGAGTTATTTGACAAATGCCTTCAAGAGATAAAAGCACAAAAAGTAACGCTTATGAATGCCTTTGATCAAATTTTCAAATTTATGCAGTAAGCAGGTGTGAAGTCAATAACTTACGACTTTTGACCAGCAATCCTTTCTATGTTAACAGAAAATGTAGCTCTTTTTAAAAGAATATGCACAACCATCAAAAGACAAGGCACACGTATTGTTCAACCAAATGCCTCATAGAAACATGGCTATCCATATATATATATATAAGAGAAATAAAAACTAGAAACCCAAATCAAATAGTGTAACCAATAACAAAGTAATAAGTTTATTTCAAATGATAGATTCAAACAATCAAGATATTCTTTATTTCCCTCCTTCTAGCGCCAAATGTGGTGCATGCTTTTGAAATCTGCAAAAGACTAAGCTTCATACAAGGTTAGTAAATCACAAATTCCTCATGCATAACCCTATGAAATA
Source organism: Sequoia sempervirens (assembly GCA_007258455.2). NCBI lineage: Eukaryota > Viridiplantae > Streptophyta > Pinopsida > Cupressales > Cupressaceae > Sequoia > Sequoia sempervirens. The sequence goes on along the minus strand of VDFB02027203.1, from coordinate 27,458 downwards.
CTTTGCAAATGCTTTAAAAATGCAACAAAGGATGAAATAAAACTAAAAGCATTATAAAAGCAACCACAAATTACCTATTCCATAGTGGATTGGTGTCACATGTGCTAGTGACCCTTTCCCAACCCTTGATCAATAGCTAAAATGATGATGTATTGCAATGGAGATGAAGAACAAGATTATTTCTCAAACCAAGAGAGTAACCTTGCATAAAATTGTGGATCCATGAATGAGAATGAAGGCCTTATTTTATAGATTTTGTTGATGAGAGATTGGCCAAGATGGTGAATGTGGGACTAAAGATCCTCTAATGAGAAGATGACACTTGTCAAATGGTGAGTGGTCAATGGTTGTGCAAGATTTGGGAAGAGTGCCCATGAGAGGGAGAATTTGAATTCAAATTTGAGAGTAAATGCTGAGAGGGGGACAAGAAAATGAGCAATAAATGCACTGTTGAGGGACAAATCAACTTGCCTTTGAATTCAAAATTGAGGGAATATTCCCCATAAATTCCATGTTGATGGAAAATCTTGATTTAATAAATCAATAAATTGATTTATATGTGCAAGTGGCTAGATATAGATAATGCAAGTGGGATGGGATTAACATTTAATCAGGGTTAGATTAAATAGATGATGATTATGCTGATTTAATGCTGATTAGGTGAGTTGACCTTTAGGATTTAAATATTTGATTTATTTAAATCAGAAAAGGATGAAATATGGATTTAATTAAATAAATGTTTGATCTATTTAATTAAAGTGATGATGTTTGATTTATTAAAAGGCTGATGATAATGTTTATTTGATAAATGACCTTAGGACATGAGATTATTTAATGAATGGATGAAAGTGATGAATGGGCCTAATGTGAGACCTAATTTGACTGAATCCGATCGAATGCATAATGTTAATTTTGCATGTCTACAAATTGCATATTTGTAACCACCTTAAAGAACATTGATTAACCACATGCAGAATTAATTTAGATAGTCCATATAACATGCCAATATCATTAAATATTTGCAGAAATAAGATTAGGCCCAATGTCTATAGTTTTGAGGAAATATCATAAAAAATATCAACACTTAACATCAAGTTCCATGGTGACTTTGGAAAATAAATCATAAATTCTACCCAAAATTAGACCATAAACTAGACTCATCAGTAGGTAGAGGAAGGGAGAGGAGAGATAGAGAGTAGAGAGGGAAAGAGGTAGGGAAGGAGACATAAGTGAGATAGAGAGGGATGGAGGGAGAGGTAGGTATAGAGAGGGAAAGAGAGATGATATAGAGACTAGAGAGTGGATGGAGGTAGGGAGATAGATGTGTGTGAGTGAGTGAGTGAGAGAGAGAATGGTGAGATAGAGAAAAGGAGCAATTCAGAGAGAAAGAGGGGGGAGAAAGGGAGGGACAATAGTGAGAGAGATTGGGAGGAGAGAAAAAAAGAAGGGGATGGATGGTGAGGTTGAGGTAGGGAGGAGAGATAGAGAGTAGAGAGTTAAGAGATAGAGGGGGAAGAGAGGGATAGAGATGAGAGAAATGAGGTAGAGGGAGGGAGAAGAGAGATAGAGAGTAGAGAGGGAAGGAGGTAGGGACGGAGACAGGTGAGATAAAGAGTAGAGAGGTAAAGAGAGATAGAGGGGGGAGATAAAGATAAGTGGAGATGGAAGGAGATGTAGAGAGAGAGAGAAGAGATAGAGAGAAGTAGAGAGTAGAGGGAGGGAGGCAGATGTAGGGAGGAGATAGAGGGGTGTGTGTGAGAGAGAGGGAGGGGAAAGAGGAAGGGAGAGAGAGGGGGAGTGGAGAGAGAGAGTGAGAGAGAAAGATGATACTGTAGACATCCAAATTTGACCACTTCCATATGGTCAAAGTCGTCTTCTTAATCATCCCTTTGCTCATTTAAATCATCCTCTTTACCAGTATTAATTAAATCATTCATTTAATTAATATTGTGTATCTTGCATAAGGTTTCCCAAAGTATTTAATTTAATAAATACTTTTCCCCTCTTTCCTCTCTAAATTAAATAAATGCATCACTTTATTTAATTTAGTCATATTATCTTTTGGAATTTTAAATTTATTTTTAAATTCCTTATTTTCTCTCTCATTGTCACATCCTCCAACTTTTGCAAGTTGGCCTCTAATCCCTCTTAACAATCTAACCCTCTTTCTTAGTCATAATTAATTTATGATTAAGATGTGTACACCCCTAATCATCATTAGGGTCCCATCCTCCATAATTTCCCACTTGCCTCTAATGTGTCATTAATTAGTCTAATCAAGTACTTGCATAGCCTTAATCACCTAATTAGGTCATCTCTAATCCCCATATCATTTATGGAATGTGTCCTGAGTCAACTTCATTAAAGGATTTCTCTTTTTTAACATGTCACTCCATTCCCCATATGAATTTTTAATTCACATTTAATCCCCCAATGCATTTAAAGGAATTTTAAATTCCTTCTCTCATCCCCATGAGAATATTTGAGGAATTTTTAATTCCCCACATGTCCTCTCACCCACATGGGGACAAGTACCTCCTTTATGAGGAGATCATGTCCCAATCCCAAGGTACTATGTACTCCCTCCATGTCATGTACTATCCTTCCACCTCATGTACACATCACCCTTTTGAGCCACTTCACATGCCACATGTCAAGATGTGAGGGCTTGTGAGTTCTCAACTCACCTTAGCCCTACATCTTGATCTTGGTGGCTCAATATTGACCATCCATTTCCCTAGAGAATTCCAAATTCTCTATAAATACCCCCTCTTTTCTCTCATTTTGGAGGGAGATCATTCATTGTAGCCAAACTCTTGCAAAAAAATTCTAGGAGCCATACTTAACAATTTTTCACACTTACATCCACTTTCATCCATTCTCATATCATCATCTATCTTGCATCTTGTGCCATCCAAGGAGCATACAACACCAAAGATCAAAGGGCCAACCAAATGATCGATTCAACACAAGGTATAAGGTTTCATTTTGTCATCTTTATTTTGTATTGAATCCAACTAGGCTAATCTTGAGGTGTAGGTTGTTTTTAGTGTTATTTGCATTCTATTGTTTGTTGTTTGTATTCTAGCACATAAATTCGCCCTATCATAGATACAACTTGCTAACTACTAAAATTTGACCTCCTAATTACTAAAATTTGACATGCTAGTTACTAAGATTTAACTAAGCCTGAAATTTTTAAGATCTTTCAAAAACTAGAATTTGCATTATAACTCCTAGAGATTTGAAACCACTCTCAAACATCCTTAAACTATATACATGAAATATAACTTAAAGTATAAGAAATTAAATGTTCATATGTAAATGTCAACTTATACTTAAATTTTTATATCATGTATATAGATGTTTATTTTATGTATATAGTTACCCTAGCAGAGAAAGAGAAAATCAAAGAGTTCAGAAAAATGCATTCCAAAAGAGTTCACAAAAATTCATTGAAAAATTCAAGCCATTTGTTGAGCACCAAATTTAGCAAGTGTAATATGGCTTGTTACTAGTTTGTTTTGCAATTTGGCACCAAAATTATGTCACAGATCCATGCCCTTACCCATCACAGGAGACCAGATGATAAAAAAAAAATTGATTACAGAACTAGGCCTGGAACAATGTGGGATTTCAGTGGCCAAATGGATTCAGACTCTAGATTTTGTATGGGATACATATCTGCCTTTGTAGGTAATGGTTCTAACTATACATGTCACAAGATTACCTATCCAAGGTTCTAATGGATCTTCCTCTATAGGCAGCAGATCCTCCTCTCTAGGATGGATCAGGTGATATACGAACAATGAAGACATATTCGTCTATCAAAGTGGGAAAAACAACAGATTCACACGAGTAACATGGATTCGCTTATCTAGGTCAATGGAATCACCTATGTAGGATATAATCAATACAAACATGGGAAATGAGATCACCCATCAAGGTTTGACTATATGGAAAGGGGTTGTGCAAAAACCTATCTAGGTTATGGGATCGCCTATGTAGGTTTGAATATGTACAGACACAAAGCAATAAAACTGCTTATCCAAGTAACAAAATCACTTTTCTAAGGTGAACTGAGTATAGATGCGAGGAGATAGAGTCACCTATCCTGGTTTGACTATATGGCAAGGGGTTAGAAATTTTTTTATCTAGGTTATAGGATTTCCAATCTAGGATGGATTTATTATGGACATGGCCAAGCGAATTCACCTTTATAGTAGACGGGATCACCTATTAGGGATATGCACATACAGACACGGACAAGAAATTCCACCTATTGGGGAGTGACAGATCTCCTAAAATTTTGAAATTTTAAGCTTGGTTTGCACCCTATAGTGGTATGTTGCATATGTGTCTAAGGGTAGGGTTTAGGGTTTTTTTTTTGTAGTCTTGCTCTCAATTTTCTTATGTCTTAAACCTTGCGCATTTTAATTCTTTGTTGACCTACTTTACCTGGTTGTCGATCATTTAATTCATAACTTAACCCATCAGAGACATTCTTTTTCCAGCCCTTTTGCTTGGGTCTATTATTTTTCCAATCTTGTATCATCACTTTTAATGTTTCCTAAGTCGGGATGAAATATTTTCATAAAAAAATGTCTTAAGTAAGCATTTGCCTTGAGGGTCAAAATCTCATTTCCCTAGTCATGGCCCTGTTTAAAACTAACTTTATCAACATGTGTAGAGGTCCCATATGTTGGATCTAAAGATCAAATCTCGGTCAGTGATTGTGCACCTCACATGAATTAAAGAATGGTCATCAAAAGATGTGCAAGGTTCACAATTGAGCAACACGTCTGTTGTTTCATCCACTTGGTAAGGAAGTGGATCCCACGTGAAGGACTGATGTGGCTTCTATTCAACACATTCTCATTGGTTGATGAGTTGGGGAATTATGGCGATGTAAATTCAAACCATGTTGACTCAATCTAAGTCATTCAATACGCCATCTTAGAGGGAGATCAATGACTTCTATTTAAAATCACACACATGGATATTAGAGTTGTTTTACTTCATGTGAGTGAGTAGTAATGGTAGAAACGACATTAGTAGTTATCATAATTGGGTCATAAAGGTGCATAAAATTGATTTTATTATACAATTGGAGATTGCAAGCGAATACAAAGCAACTAGGTGATTGATCAAAGTTTTTCAAGCCGCAACACGAAAAGATTAGGGTTCTTGTGAATGTAAAAAGTTGTAAGTACAATAAATACTCTATTTTATGCTTTATTCAAACCTATTGGATGTTGTGGTTGTGTTACTAATATGTGGTTGTCATTGATGTCAACACTATTGGCCTTAATGTCATTAGAAGTTGTATATGTCGAGGATATTAAGAAAATTGTAATGGAATAATTTGCAGGTTGTCAATGGTGAAGTGAAGTTTAGTCTGTTCGTGAGTTTAGTACATTGATGGTCAGAGGTTGTGGACTAAAGGGTTTCTTTTTGAGTATATAGCTTATCCATGTTGAGTTTCATATATCCTCATGAAGATTTGATCGAGTTATGAAGATTTGTATTCTGATAGTTTTTTTGTTGCTTCAATTGGTGATCCTGAATGAAGATGATGTGATTCCAGTAAGTTTAGTTGTTTTGGATGCTTCTTTGGTGATTCGTGATGTTTGTGGATGTTTCTATATCATTCTCTATCTATGTTGCACATCCACATTAATTTTTGTGCTCACGATCAGTGATTTTCTCTTGTGTGTTCATGTTTTTCATGTTCATGGCTGACAAGGTGTTGTATCATGTTGTGGATCTTCGAGGAATAATTTTTGAAGGTGGTTCATGTTCAAGGATGTTATTTTGGGTCTTCACTATGTTGTGGTTGACCTTGGTTGATTTACATTGATAATTGTTATTGATTTGGGCCCACAGTTTGTTATCATTGTATTGTTTCAATGAAGTCGACATGCAATGGTGTAATTTCTTGTTGTGGATATATATAAGTGATTGTTTATACCATTTTTGAGGTGTGTGTGCACGAATAATATTCTAAATCTTTTGATGGTAGAGTAGAGTGTGAAGAAGAGTGAAGAAGAGTGAAGAAGTGTTCATGTGCTTAACCAGAACTATAATCAAGCATTAGTAGATGCTATTTTGTTAGTTCAAATCCCTACGGATGTAATCTGAATCTTTCTGTAAGATAGCGTGTCTTCCTTTGGACAGTAATCCTTGTTGTAATTGAGCAGTGAGCTCTAGGTAGTGTGCCTAAATGCATGTGAATTCCCCATTTAATTCTTTATAATTTTAATAGGGTATAATCTTGTGGATTGACCTCCACCATGGTTTTTCCCCTAACAGGGTTTCCATGTTAAAAATATTGGTTTTATGTGTGTTGATGATGTGTTGATGATTTATGCTTTCATGGTTATTGATCAGATCTGAGAATAAGGTTAATAAGTTCAATAAGTTTTTAATTTTTGTGACAACTGATTCACCCCCCCCCTCAGTTGTTTGCTCTTGTGTTGCCAACAATTGGTATCTTAGCAAGTTCCTTGGAAGAAGTTTAATAGCTTAAGGTGATCCGGGATGGTGACATACAAGAAGGATAGTCCAAGATTTGATGGGAAAATTTATTCTCTATGGAAGACTTGAATGGAGTGTCATCTGAGATGTATTGGTGAAGCCTACTGGAGTATTACAAGTAATAGGTATGTTACCCCACATAATGGTCCTACTACTACTGCTAAGATTAGGGATCTTGAATACAATATCAGGGCTAAGGAGGCATTGTTGAGTGCATTGACTGATTCTGAAATGACTAATGTGATGGATCTGAAGACTGCTTATGAGATCTAGAAAAATTTGGAAGCTTTGTATGAAGGTGATGCTAATGTGAAGATTGCTAAGCTACAAAGTCTGAAAGGAAAATATGAAATGTTGAGAATGGGTGATGATGAGAATATTACTACTTTCATGCAAAGAGTGAATGAACTTGTGTGTGGTATTAGATGTGTTGGTGGACAGTTGGAAGAATCAAAGATTGTTTCTAGAGTGATTAGATCCTTTCCTGTTGCATACAAATTCAAAGCTACTGCTATTGAAGAGCTCTGAACTAAGAAAAATGTTACTAGAGATATGTTGATTGGTAAGCTTACTTCTTTTGAGTTGAGTGAATTTGGTGATGCCCTTCCTAAGATAGAATCTACATTCAAGGATACTACTTCTAGAAGAGATAAATAGAGATATGATTCGGGTGAAAGTTCTTCTAGAAAGGTATTCAAGTATGAGGAAGAAATTAGATAGATTGAAGAAGAAGAGAGAGAACTAGATGAGCTTGAAGTGCTTATTGTCAAAAGAGAAGCTAAAGGACAAGCTAAGTATAAAGGGTAGTTTCCTATTAAATTTTTTCTTGCAATAAGATAGGTCATTTTGCATCAAGGTGTCTGGAAAGAGTTCCTAAGTCAAAACCTAACAAGCCTAGATTTTAAATAAAATGCTATTATGTTGTTAACGAAGGAGTTACAGATGATGAATCTGATAAAGGGAATGGAAGTGAGGATGAATGGGTATTTATTGCTATCAAGGAAAATAATCTTGTGTCTATTGAATCTGCTAGTTGTACAAATGTGGAGAAATCCCTAGCTACTCGAGTTGAAAAGAAAGATGAATGTGTGATTGATAGTGAATTCTCTCATCAAAGACAAGAGATAAAAGTAAGTTTGTGAGCTTAGAAAAGTATGATGGTGGAGTTGTAAGATTTGGTGATGACAAAGCTAGTGTGATCCATGGAAGAGGATGCATTTCTCTTGATGGTAAGCACAATACTTATGATGTCCTATATGTGGAAGGTTTAAAGCATAATCTTTTAAGTGTTGGACAGATGGTAGATAAGGGATACAATCTTCAGTTCAAAGATGGAAAGTGCATAATATTGGGAAGTTGTGGAAATGTGATTGTATTAGGTACAAAAACAAAAAGGTAATATTTTTCACCTGAGTATTGCTAGTAAAAGTTGTCTGACTTCTCAAGTTGATGAAATTTGGTTGTGGCATAGGAAAATGTTTCATGTTAACTTTGATAACATTATCAAGATAAGTTCTACTAAGATTGTGAGAGATCTTCCTAAGTTGATGAAACCTACTAATGCCATATGCAAGGAATATTAGTTAGGGAAGCAAACAAGAATTTCATTTTGAAGCAAACAACATTGTTCAAATGAATTGTTGGAGCTTGTGCATACTGACTTGTGTGGTCCTTCTAGAGTTAGAAGTTTACAAGGATACAGGAATTTCATGTTACTCATTGATGATTATTCTAGAATGACGTGGGTTAATTTCTTAAGGGAGAAATTTGAAGCTCTGGAGAAGTTCAAGATCTTTAAGGCTATGGTTGAGACAGAGATAGGTCTAAAGATTAAATGTCTAAGATTTGATAGAGGTGGTGAATTCACTTCTGGTGAGTTTAATTCTTTTTGTGAAGAACATGGAATAAAGAGACAATTATCTACATCGTGGACCCCTCAGAAAGATGGAGTTGTGGAAAGGAAGAATAGGACAGTTCAAGATGTTGCTAGAACTATGATGCTGGAAGGAAATGTTCCTCATATCTATTGGAGAGAAGTTGTGAGTATTTTTGTTTACATTCTCAACTAGGTATAGATCAAAGGTAATACTAGTAAGATTCCTTTTGAGCTATGGTCTGGTCACAAGCCTACAGTTAAATATTTCAAAATCTTTGGGAGTAGATGCTTTATCAGAAGATATGAAGATATAGGAAAGTTTGATGCTAGGAGTGATGAAGGAATCTTTCTTGGTTATTCTACTAAAAGCAAGGCCTACTGGTGCTACAATAAGAGATTGAGGAAATGGTTGAAAGTGAAAATGTTAAGTTGATGAAGACATAGCTAAACCATCTAGAACCTATGGGTATGATTCAGATTATAAGAATTGACAATTCAGGAAAGAAAGTTTAGACTTCAAATCAAGTTCAAATCATTCTGGTGAATCAAGAAGATCAAGAGGAAAGAGAGACTAGTGAAAGCACAAAAGAGAGATCACAAGAGCCTGAAGTTCAAGTACATCCTAAGACTCTGAGGTATGCAAGATTAAATCATTCAAAAAATTAGATTATTGTTGATAAGAACAAAGGTGTTCAGACTAGGAGAAAGATTTCAGAAGAGTATTGTTTGATTTCAAAGACTAAGTCTAATAGTGTGAATGTAGCATGCAAAGATGAACATTGGGTTGAAGCAATGAAATAATAACTACAACAGATTGAGAAGAATGATACATGGATTCTTGTTCCTAGACCTAAGGATAAAAATGTAATTGGAACTAAATGTGTCTTTAGAAGCAAACTGAATGAGCAAGGTGAAGTTGTTAGAAACAAAGCAAGATTGGTTTGTAAAGGATATTCGTAGATGGAATGAATTGACTTTGAAGAAACTTTTTCCCCTGTTGCTAGGATTGAAGCTGTGAGACTATTTTTGGCTTATGTTGCTTACAAAAACTACAAGGTTTATCAAATGGATGTCAAGTCAACATTTATAAATGGTGAATTGGAAGAAGAAGTGTATGTTGAGCAACCTGGTGGATTTCAATTGACTGATCAGAGAGACATGGTTTTTCAATTGAAGAAAGCTTTGTATGGACTTAAGCAAGCCCCTAGAGCATGGTATGCTAGATTGGACAAGTATTTGTTGAAGCTTGGATTTAATAAAGGTATTGTTGATAGTAATTTGTATTTCAAGATTGATGATGATAAAGATTTGATTGTGGAAGTCTTTGTTGATATCATTTTTGTAGAAGATGATAGTTTGTGCATGAAGTTTGCTGATGAGATGCAAATTGAGTTTGAGATGTCCATGATTAGAGAGATAAAATTCTTTTTGGGATTGAAAATTACTCAGTTAGATAAAGGGATCTTTATATCTCAGTCCAAATATGTGAAGGAATTGTTGAAGAAGTTTGTTATGGAAGATTCAAAGCCAGTTGGTGCACCTATGGTGACCGGATGTAAGGTGACAATAGATGATGATTCTTCAAAGGTAAATCAGACTAGATACATATCAATGATTGGTGGATTGCTTTATTTGACTCAAACTAGGCCTGATATCATGAATGATGTATGTATTAATGTTTGAAGAATTCAAGTTGATCCTAAGGAATCTCATGTGACTGTTGTGAAAAGGATTTTCAAATACTTGAAGGGAACAGTTAATTTTTCCTTGTGGTATCCTAAAGATGATGATCTTCCTTTAAGTTCCTTTACTGATGTTGATTGGGCAAGAGATGTGAATGATAGAAAAAGTACTAGTGGTGGTGCATTTTTCTTGGGAAAGAAGCTAATTTTATGTCTAAGTAAGAAGCGGAATTCCATTTCTTTATCAACTACAAAGGAAGAATACATTGTTGCTGCTAACAATTGTACTCAAGTATTGTGGATGAAGTAGATGTTGAAGGATGTCAGAGTTTTGTATGATGATCCTATTGCTATATTATATGATAATTCAAGTGCAATTAACATTTCTAAGAATTCAGTGTTGCATTCAAAGACCAAGCATATATCTATCAAGTTTCACTTTTTGAGAGAGAAGGTAAGTGAAAGGAAGTCAGATTGGAGTATGTGCCTACTAAGGAAAAAATTGTAGAAATCTTTACCAAGTCGTTGCCTAAGGATAATTTTGAGTATCTCAGAGGGAAGTTAGGGGTGATTACCCCTCCTAATCAGATCTAAGATGCACTACTTTGCATCAGTCCATGCATTTCATTGTCATATCTTGATCTAGATTGATGTTCTGGTGGTTGCTACTTAGGGGAAGTAGTCAGATGTTAAGATATGTGGTTCAGAGCTTGTGTGGAGAAAAAAAATCTTTGTAATTGATGCCAAAGTGGGAGAACAATGTGAAAAACTATAAATTATTTTGGAGAAGAGTCATGAGTTGAGAAGAGAAGAGTCAGAATATAAGGGGGAGTAAGTGCTAAGAGACAGTTGCATTGATGGTGTTTTTCACATCATGTGTTGCCATCAATTCCAAAGGGGGAGATTGTTGGATGTTTTGGTTGTGTTGTTGATATGTGGTTGTCATTGATGTCAACATTATTGGCCTTAATGTCATTAGAAGTTGTATATGTCGAGGATATTGAGAAAACTGTAATGGAATAAGTTGTAGGTTGTCAATCATGAAGAGAAGTTTAGTCTTTTGGTGAGTTTAGTATGTTGATGATTAGAGGTTTTGGACTAAAGGGTTTCTTGTTGAGTATATCTAGTTTATCCACATTGATTTTTAGAGATCGGCATGAAGATTTGATCGAGTTATGAAGATTTGTTTTCTAACAGTTTTTTTGTTGCAACAGTTGGTGATCTTGAATGAAGATGATGTGATTCTAGTAAGTTCAGTTGTTACAGATGCTTCTATGGTGATTCATGATATTTTTGGATGTTTCTATATTGTTCTCTATCCTTGTTGCACATCTGCATTGATTGTTGTGCTCACGATCGGTGATTTTCTCTTGTGTTTTCATGTTTTTCATGTTCATGGCTGACAAAGTGTTGTAGTGTGTTGTGGATCTTTGAGGAATAATTTTTCAATGTGGTTCATGTTTGAGGATGTTATTTTGGGTCTTCACTATGTTGTAGCTGACCTTGGTTGATTTTCATTGATAATTGTTATTGATTTGGGTCCACAGTTTGTTATCATTTTATTGTTTCATTGAAGCTGACATGCAACTGTGTAATTTCTTGTTGCAGATATATATAAGTGATTGTTTATACCATTTGTAAGGTGTGTGTGTGTGTGTGAATAATGTTCTAAATATTTTGAAGGAAGAGCAGAGTGTGAAGAAGAGTGAAGAAGAGTGAAGAAGTGTTCACGTGCTTAACTAGAACTGTAATCAGACATTAGCAGATTTTATTTTGTCAATTCAAATCCCTACGAATGTAATTTGAATCTTTCTATAAGACAGTGTATCTTCCTTTGGGTAGTAAGCCTTGTTGTAATTGAGTAGTGAGCTCTAGGCAGTGTTCCTGAATGCATTTGCATTCCTTATTTCATTCTTTATACTTTTAATAGGGTATAATCTTGTGGACTGACCTCCACCATGGTTTTTCCCCTAACGAGGTTTCCACATAAAAAATCTTGGTGTTATGTATGTTTCTGATGTGTTGATAATTTATGCTTTCATGGTTATTGATCAGATCTGAGAATAAGGTTAATAAGTTTAATAAGTTTTGATATTTTTTTTATCACTGATTCACCCCCCCTCTCAGTTGTCTGCTCTTGTGTTGCCAACAAAACCATCTTGAATTAGGGAAAGTTGTGACTATTTTCTTCCAATTGAATTGGCCTACATGCTTTAATTACTTTATTGTGTTAAAATTGTGCATAAAATTGTAGTTTTTTGCCAAATTTGTTTAAATTTGCATCTTCTAATCATGCTCTAGGCTTCTAATTGAAAGAATAGGTTTTGAGCTTCTTTGTGTTAAAACCCTAGTTCATTGTAAACCTGCCTAGTTATCCATGGCTCCCAAAACACAAAGGTCTCATTCTGAAACCCCAACTAAACTACTTTTTGAAGACATTATCAATCAACTCAAACCCTTGACTAACCAGAGGAGTCAAGGAGTAGTAATATACTATGTCCCTAAGGTTCATGAAGGATTACTGGATAAACAGGCTTGGATGATCAAGGATGTTGAATTGCCTCACATTGGCTGGAAATTGTTTAGCAACTAGTTTGGGAACAGGAATTGTGGAGTTCCCACTTGCAATGCTTGGAGACCAGTTATGGGGAAAATTTTGGTCCCAAATGTGTGTATGGATGTAGAATTTTTCAAGGATATTGCAACAAGATACGACCTTGTGTCTAGAATAGTTAGGGCATGTAATGGTGTTGAGATGGTCAGGATCATTAGAGAAGAGATTGCAGAAATATTTAAACTACATGAGTGGAGTGAAGATATGGTTCCTGTTGACATTGATACCTTTAGGAAAGATTATGATAATACCAAGGTCTTGTTCAAAACCACAATTTTTCCAATGCACACTACTTCAACGGGACATGGAAACAATAGAAAGCATATCAAGATTGGCAGAGATGAGAAGGAGAATTTTTGTATAAATTATTTTTCCCACTATTTCAGGAAGACTATCTTCTCCTTGTATCAAATTATTGGCTTTGATGCACCTGATACTACACCAAAAGAATATATGTACATGGCAGCCAATATTCAGCATGCAACCTTCAATATAGTCTATGATTTTGCTACCTATTTGGCAGAAAATATGCACAAGCGCCTAATTGATCTCAAGGAAGGGAAGCATTGGGTAAAATTTTGGTGGTACTCCCTTTTGATGCATATGATTTAATATAAGCAAGAAAATAATTTTAGTGATGACATGTCATTGAAGAAGGTGGAGGATGATCTTGAGCTACTGGTCCAATGTTGGACCCAAATTCCTGATAGGGATGACCACAAATTTGATTATGTGGTATTCCATAACATTTTTGCATCCAAGCTAAGGAGATTCTTGGTTGTTGATCCACCAAGGATCCCAAAATAAATTCATGAATTCTTGAGGCCCATGTAGAGGAGGCTTGCAAATAATTCATGGAGGGTGATTTATTCATTGAAACAACAAGATTCAGGGATTTTGTATGGAGAGCAAAAGCTTTAGAGTGTGTAGAGAAGGTTTCCATTAAGAGAAGCTTACATCCTAAATTACCTAAAAGCTCTATCCAGGCCAATGTGAGGGAAGAAATGAGGAAACAATTTCAAAATATCTCAACTAAGGAAGGAAGAGAACTTGTGCAAAAGAGTGATGTTTTATTATTGCCAGAATGGGATATTGTTGATGCAGTTGTACTTGATACTATAATAAGGGTTGATAAGCCTCTATTTCAAACTAAAGAAGAATCCAAGTTGGCACATTAGGGATCTGCATTTAGTCAAGAATGGGATGCTCTGGCAATATGGTCATTGTCTCTTGGTTCTAGGAAGCCCAAAGTTGCAAAACTAGTAGACTTCAATGGCCGACTGATTATAAAAAGAGTTGTAGATACTCGAGCATTAGAAGCAACTGACATGACCATAAATGTTGTTAAGCTCACAAAAGCAATAGTTGAAAATATCACTAAAGACAAAGATATGCATAGAATTAAATATAATGAGCTTATTGATTAATACAATAAGAGCCAACAGAAAGTTGATGAACTTCAAACAGAGCTAGCATTGTGGAAACAACATGTGGGAATGTTAAGGTCTCAAGGGCCAGCTAGCTCAAGCCATACTTCTCACATTCCTCCTATGACTCACCCTCAGTCTCCTCCACCTGAATAATCATTGCCAATTGTGCATTACAACATGGGTCAAGAGCCAATTGTAGTAGAGGAGTCAAGAACATTAGGTGTTGCTCCATCTAATGAGCCTATGAAGGAACAACTACTTCAGCATGTTGAGGTATACAAGAAATTTATTAAACAAATGCAAGACACAATGTATGAGAACAATTCCAAGATTGTTCATACTATTCTAAAACACCTAAATAAGAAAATTCAAGGTAAATTGAATAGTGTTCATGCTAATTATTCTTTGATGCTACGAGCAATAAGGTTGTCTAAGAGACATAGGGAATTGGGAACTCCAATCCTAGATAAATGGATTCCTAGAGCTGATAATTTGAGACTCATGGTAGTTGGGGCCAAGCACAAGGAGGATAGATATCCAAGGGTGGTCCCAACTTACAAGTTTGTCAGTGAGGTTAAAGAACAAAAGTTTCAAGGGTATGTTTCCCCTTTAGAACAAAGAATAAAAGAATTGAAGGCTAAGTATGATGAAGGAAATTTGGAATTGTTGCCTAAAACTCAACATACCCATGATAAGGTGAAGCCCCTATAGATGTGGAAGCATTAGGTGGACACTACAATTGTTTCTCAAGAAAAATTTATTTGTGAGAAGGTTTAAATTGACATATTGAAATATGCTTTGGAGAAATTGGTTTTCATCATCATCTTTCTTGAAGAATTTGACAAGGAGGACAATTCAGTAATGACAAAGTACTCTCCATATAGAAAGAAAATGGATGAAATCAAAGATTTCAATTGGCCATCTGAGGTAGAGTTTGAATAATGGAAGAGGATATTTATTGATGAATTGGATCTATGAGTACAAAAGTGGAACACAAATACTCGGTCAAGTATAGTATAGGTCTGGCCTTTGAGATTATAATGTACAGGTCTCTTGTTGAATTTTGAATCCAAATTGTGAAAATTGTGAACAAAGAGAGAATTTATGGAGTTTGTATCTTAAGCTTTGAGTCTAGTTAGTGAATTTTGTCAATTGTATGGTTCCTGAGCTTATCTAAATGATAATGCAAGTTTTTGGAGTCTATCGTCTATCCAATTTTACTCTATATCTAAGTTTGATGTATATCTAAGTTTTTGGAAACTCAGATCAAGGATCATTTCATTAATCTTCATTGTCATTACACTTTGATGTATGTTTTGATTTTAGCTCTATTTCAAGGATTTAGTTCAAATGATTTTATCAAATCATGAATTCATATGCAGGTTAATTGGATCTAATAAGTAGTCATAGAATCTAATCATTAATTTGTGAATTGCAAAGCAATCTCACATCAATCATGGATGTTTAGGATTAAATTTACTTTACAATTCAATTTTCTTTGACTCCTGGCCCAAAGATATGGCACTGATCTCAAGTCGTATAAGCATTTCCCATGGTTTCAGTTATCCAATTTCATAACATCACTTATAAATAATCTTTAAATTGATCTGTTTATTTTTTTGGTTGGTGTTGTATTGCATTAATGGCTTTAGATGTGTAATTCTCTCAAGGAAGTCTCAATTTCTTGAAGGATTTTATCTATTTAGCCTCTAATGGGAATACATCTGCTTCGTTATGTAATGTATCAGTTAATTGTTTAGGAGATTCATAAGATATACATTATGGGATTACCCTGCTAGGTTTTGCAGAACCCAAAGTGCAGGAGAAGAAGCATTAATGCTTCATCTCGTTCGTTGGCCAACTATCTCTTAGTTATTGGAGAATTGAGTCTGGAAAGCTCATAGTTTCTTGGTGAGATCTTATTGTTCTTTAAAAACAACCAAAAAAATGGTGACTCTATTCGGGACATAAGTTTGATAAATATTTGTTCTCCAAAGTTTCTTATCAAAGATCACTATAATATATGGTGATGTTTACCTATAGAGTCAGTATATTTGATGTTTCTGCTAAATATTGCTCGAGTCTTTGGTAAATGTCACACCAAAGTTTATGTCAAGTTTCCCTCTATTCTATGTTAAAAGGCTTGTTCTAAAAATTCATTTAAAAGCATTTTATATTTGTCAAAGTCTATTTGAGTTTCCAAGGATCTTGTAAAATTTCAATAAATTGTAACAAAATTGCTACGAATTTGTCCCAAGGAATTTGGGTGTTAACTTTGAAGCCTTTGCACCAGTTCAAGTTGGTGTTTAAAGATATCAAAGAAGTGAAGAAGAAGAATAGAAATAAATTGAAAAGGTTGACAGATGTGAAGAAGATTCAATCACAAATGTGAGGAATGTGTGGCCACATGAAGAAGTGTCTAGAGAAAAAGATGAAAGGATAATTGTCCAGGAACAATCGTGGAAAGTGGGTAAAAGAAAAGGATGCAAGAACAAGTAAGTTTACTCCCCATCCAACTCCTGAACGTGAATTTCATTCTAGTTCTAGTTCTGAATGTGAGAGGAATTTATTAGATTTCAGTGATAAAACTTCTTTTGAGAGAGGATAGGCTTTAATGAATTCTGGTGTGAATGAGCAATCCTTAGACCAAGGATTAAGAGCCATGGAAAGGAGGGAGAGAGATAGAATACAAAGAGATAATGTTAGTGTTATATGTGCTAGAGCTGATGGATATTTCAACCCAAATTCTCATCCATATACTCCCATTCCTCTAGACTTTTTAACTAGGTTTGATGAATATCCCCATAACAATGTTCCTAGTCAAACTGAAGCTGTAGTAGCATTAGATGCTGACACTACTTTACGAGAAGAGGAAGAAGTTCTTAATGATATGCAATAGCTTAGAGAAAGAGCCTTAAGATGCAATGAGAATAGTAAAAAGAGGGATGAAGAGAAATAGAAGGATAAGGGAATCCATGATGCAGAGGGATATGCTATGAAGAAGGGTTGAGGAAATGGAGGAACTAGATAGGTTGGTAGCTAAAATTATCTAGACAACTAGTCCTATTGTCGAATAAATTATAACCAAGGACCTTGTAGTTCCTATTGTTGATAATGCTGGTGTAAATTCAAGGACCAACACTAATGAAAAGGCTTCCATCCCAACTAACCCTCCTCATAATAATACAAATCATGTTCCCCACAATGTTGATAAGGGAAAGAAACCCATGGGTAGAGTGAAGATAAATGAGGGAGGTCCCTCTAAAATGGATACACTATAGAATGAGTCTATCTCATTAGCTAATAAGATGATAAAGGAAAATGAAGAGTTGGAGTAGATAGTGAAAAGGATGGAATTACTGGCTGTAAAAACTAAGATGAAAAGGAAACTTGGTTTCCTAGAATCCACTATTAAATTCATTGTCCCTAAGAATCAAATCCCTCAAGCCTGCACATCATCTTCAAGTCCTCATATAAATGAAAAACCATCATCTCATGCAAATCCTTCTAGCTCATCCTCATAGCCAAAAAAAAAGGCTAAAACAGTTTAATTTAATGACCAATATGATTCCCAACCAAGGTCCAAAAATAATAATGATAGAAGAAGGAATCGTGACAACCAAAATGAGGAAGAAGTACTTGGTGGAAGGAGATTATTGCACACTGATAGGTATAGGAAACTATGTTTTGAGAACATCCTGGGATATCCAAATTCATTTCCAGATAATGTAAGGAAGCATGTACCTAAGTTTACTGGCAATAATGCTCTCAATAGTGAGGACCATCAAAAAGATTTTCAAAGTTTTGTGGAAGATTTTGAATTATGGGATGATGATGTTTCCATGAAATATTTTATGCAATCATTAACTGAAGATGCTAGGGATTGGTACAAAAGCTTTCCTGATGCAAGCATTGATTCCCAGGACTCTTTCTATCGAATCTTCAGAGAATAGTATGGAGACCAAACCAATCCTCAGTTTAGGCTAAATGATTTTAGCAATATCACAAAGGTGCATAATGAAATGGAAACTAAGCTCAATGCAAGGTTCCAAAAGGCTATGTATAAAGTCCTTTCTTATTTGAGGCCCAATGAGAATTCATGTCTAGTGGTGTACTGCAACGCATATGATTTAAAAATGTGTTATTTGCTGAGAAACAAGAACCCACAACATCTAAGAGAAGCTTATAAAATGGTAGTCAATATTTAAAACAATAGGAGAGCATCAGGTAAAGTGGGAAGAAGGGATGATCCCAAACCCTTGAAGAATCCAAAAGTTTAAAATGAAAAGGCTGGTAAAGTTGCAGCCCCTGATGAGAAGTTGGATCAAGTTCTTAGTCTATTGCAGAAGGTGGCAAAAAATGATAAGCCACAATTCCAAAGAAATGAAAGGCCGCCAAGATTGCAAGACTACCCTTACCATACCAACTGGCATAATGGGAAACTATTTAACAATAATCAAAAAAATGTTCAAAGCACACCTGATCCTTTGTAAAAGCATTCCAAAAATGTCACTGAATACTTTCCTTGGTGTGGGGTGTGTCCAATGCCTCACGCTGCACAATAGTGTGATGTTGTTAGATCAATAGAGGAATTACCAGATGATCAAGGAGGTTATGATTCTCCCCATGAGCATGAGGGAATTGTGAACGTGCTTATGACCAAATCATATTTTACTTGTGATTAGTATTCATTAGATGATGATCCTAACAAAAGTGATTTGGATGTTTAGAGGTAGGAGGTGATATCTTACCGTCAACAAGTGTTTTTGGATGAAGAAAAAGAGGATGACTGCACTATTTACACCTTTGAATCAGATAATATTTCTTTGAGAAGACCTTCAAACAAAAAAATTGAAAAATACACAATTGCATTGGTTGCTTAGGCGAGGAGTACTCTTCATTTGAGAAATAGGACTGTATGTGATAATCGGGGTAGCCCTAGTAGCATGTTTATCAAGGAGAAAAATGTAGGAAATAAAGGAACTAGGACAAAGAACAAGAAAGAAGAGACAAAACCTAAAGAAGGTAAAGAGATGAGAATTTGGGCTAAGAAGGGAAGTAAGGCTAAGATTAATGGTGAAGTTCCTTAGGCTGTGAATGCCAAGGATCCAAATTCAAGTACTAAAAAGCTCGAGAGACAAGATGACAAGGTAACTTATAAGGAATTGATACTCCCTGAGTTATTAAATTATTCTCCTATAGATATGTTCCAACTATTGTCTCAAGTTAAAGTCATAGTCCCACTACTAGAAATGATGAGAATAGATGAGCTTAAGAATAATAATGTTGCTTTTATCAACATTATTGTTATGAGTGAAAAGGATAAGGTAGTGATCGATTAGCCTGAATCAAGTAAAATTCAAGACAAGAATGCTAAGGTGAAATCAATGATTAATAAAAATCCTGAAGTATATCTAGGAACCACAGTTACTACTAATCCAAGCCAAGTCAATCCATTTTTTCTAAGCTTGATCATTGATGGGAAGTTGCTTAGAAATTGCATGATAAATTCAAGGGCCTCAAATAATGTAATGCCAGTGAAAATCATGGAAGAAATGGGTTTGAAGGTTGATAGCACTTATGGGAAGTGCTATGCTATGGACTCAAGAGAAGTGCTTGTTATAGGAGTGATCAATAGAGTTCCATATAAATTGGAAGCCTTCCTTGAGAAGGATTTTTTTGTGAGTATCACAGTGGTGGATATTCCACCAACTTATGGGATGTTATTGTCAAGACACTGGAGTGCATCCATGGGTGGGAGTATAATTCAATGTGACTTGTCATTTTCCACTTTTTCAATTTACCAAAAGGATGTTAATATTGCTAGAGAACTAAGAGTTCACCACATGATTGAATATGCAGAGGATCCAAAAGAACCAGTGATAATTAACTTTGTAGAGTTCAATATAAATTGGCAGCCTTCCCTAAGAAGGATTTGTTTATGAGTATCATAGTGGTGGACATTCCACCAACTTATGGTATTTTATTTTCAAGACACTAGAGTGCATCCATGGGTGGGAGTATAATTCAGTGTGACTTGTCATTTGCCACTTTTTCAATTGAACAAAAGGATGTTAATATTTATAGAGAACCAAGAGTTTTCCACATGATTGAATATGTAGAGGATCCAAAAGAACCAACGATAATTAACTTTGTAGATATTGGTTTAGACACTTTTCGAGTTGAAGAATTGAAACAAGAAGAAGAAGAAGTTTATCCTACACCGATTGATAGGGAGGTCATGGGTACACCGCAAGAGGATGCTCTTCGGACCATGTACTTTGATGGAGCTTTTCCTAAGGAGGGCTTGGGTGTAGGGGTTATTTTCATTTTCCCATAAGGTAAAACCTTCAAGTACTCTTTCTTGTTACAATTTTCTTGTACAAATAATGTGGCCAAGTACGAGGCTCTCTTGCTTGGGTTGAAATTAGCTTGAAAGCACAGAATTAAATTTTTAAAACTATTGGGGGATTCTAAATTAGTAGTTTCCAAGGTTAGGTCTAGATTTGTTTCTAAATAAATATAAAAGGCTTAAGCATTATAGGAATGAAATTTTGGATACTATTGAGGCCTTTGATGCTTTTAGCATAGACTAGATAGAAAGGGGATAGAATGTCAAGGCAGATTTGTTAGCTAACATTGTTGTCAGATTAGATGATGTCACCTTTGATGGCATCTCAAGAATAGGAGTATAAAATCAGCCTATAGTGCTTGATAACATTTGCAACTGGCAAGTGTTTGATGATGAAAATGATATTATGAGATTTCTACACTACATTGATCAATATGAAAGACAAGAAAATGATTTTGGGAAATTATTGGTTGAGGTTTATGGAAAAGAAATGTTATTTGGGAATGAGGTAATTCAATTGAAAACAAATAAGATTCCCACAGGGATGGTTGCATTAGAGAGGGCCTTTGATGGCCCTGATAAATCAATATTAAGTAAGCATCTTCCCATAACGAAGATTTGGAAGAGGTAAATCTTGGGATAGAGAATTCTCCCAAAAAGGTGTACATAGGTAAGAAGATGAAACCCCATGTGAGAACTATGCTAATCACTCTATTGATGAAATACAAGCATGTATTTGCATGTTCATATGATGACCTAAAGGCTTATAGGGAAGATTTTTTCTAGCATGAAATCACTTTGAAACTTGATGTAAAACCTTTCAGGAAAAAATAGAGGCCAATAAATCCTACTCTGCAACAAAAAATGTAGGAAGAACCCACAAAGTTAAGAGATGTTGGGATTATCAAGTCAATTAGGAATTCCTCATGGGTTTCAAATTTAATTCCTATTAGAGAAAAGAATGGTGATCTAAGGATTTGGGTAGATTCAAAAATCTAAATGTCACATCCTTGAAGGATAACTATCATCTGCCTAACATGGAGGCCATGTTACAAAAAGTCATAGGGTGTGAACTACTTTCAATGATGGATGGGTTCTCAAGATATAATCAGGTCATGGTGAGATAATCTAACCAATACAAAACCACATTCACTACACCATGGGGAACCTATGTGTACATGAGAATGCCATTTATCCTAATCAATGCTAGTGCAAAATTTCAAAGAGCCATGGA
This sequence comes from Sequoia sempervirens, assembly GCA_007258455.2. Taxonomy (NCBI): domain Eukaryota; kingdom Viridiplantae; phylum Streptophyta; class Pinopsida; order Cupressales; family Cupressaceae; genus Sequoia; species Sequoia sempervirens. Next base: position 5,733 of record VDFB02027203.1, on the reverse strand, counting down.
TGTGGCCTTTGCATATGTTATCAATATCTTCCTTGCCATATATTAGGATGAATTGATTTCTCATGGTAAGAAGGAAGATCATTGTTCTCATTTAGAAAATATCTTTATCAAAACTTTGGAATATGGGATTTCTTTCAATCCCAAGAAATGTGCTTTTGGAGTTAAAGAAGGTAAGTTGTTTTGGTATATTGTCTCAAAAGATGGGGTCAGGATCAATCTTGAACAAGTGGTAGCTATAGATAAAATCTCACAACCTAGAAATGTGAATGGGATTCAATCCTTCTTCAGGAAAATTAACTTTGTAAGAAGATTCGTTACTAATTTTGATGAAATTGCCAGGTCCATTTCTAAAAAGTTGAAGAAAGGAGAGAAGGTATCATGGATAAAATAACCTACTAAGGATTTCCAGGCCATAAAAGATGCAATCAAGGAGGCACCTGTCCTCATGTCTCTTGATTAAGTAAAACTATTTTAGTTGTTTACCTTTGCTTCATTTCATATAGTGGCAGGAGTACTATTATAGAAGAATGATGAAGGATTTGATCATCCTATTTCTTTCTTTAGCAAGTCCTTGCAAGCTTTTGAGATTAAATATGATGCCATGGAGAACCAATCATATGCCTTGGTAAAGGTTGTTAAAAATTTTGGACCATATTTGACTGGAGCAACTGTTGTAGCTTATGTTCCAAGTGCAGTAGTTAAAGACATTTTCACCCAACAGGAGACCATAGGTCAGAGATGTAGGTGGATCAATAGGATCCAAGAGTTCAAAATTGACATCTAGATTACAAAGATGGTAAGAGGTCAAGGTTTGGACAAGTTGATGGTTGAGATCAACTTGGAAGCCAATCAAATTAATCAAGTTGAACATGAAAATATCGCACCCACATGCGACATGCAGACCTATGGATGATACAAAAGGATTGTAGAATACCTAAAAACCATGCAATGCCCTGAAGTCATGCCTAAGAATGAAAGAAGAACCCTCAAATTGTAGGCTATCAAGTATGTCATTATTGATGGTGAACTTTGGTGGAGAAGCCCAAAGGGTGTGTTACTCAAATGCATAGATGGAGACCAAGCAGAAGACCTCTTGATTGAAATGCATAAGGGAGAATGTGGAGGTCACTACATGGCCAAGACCATTGCTCATAAAATACTAAGAGAAATTTTTTGGTGGCCTATAGTTTTTAAAGATTCCCATAGGTTTGTTAACAAGTGTGATGCTTGCCAGAGATTTATTGGTAAGCTAATTTTTTTGGTAATTTTCCTATTAGGCTAGTTTTAGCCTAGGCCCCTTTCCAACAATGGGGCATTGATTTAATTGGAGAAATGTCATAAAATTCAAGTGGGGGTCACTCCTAGATCCTTTTTGCCACAAATTACTTCACAAATTGGGTGGAAGCCATTCCTACCAAAAAAGCAACAAGCAAAGTAGTAATTGATTTCTTCATGAGTAACATATTAAGTAGATTCGAAGTCCTAGGGAGAATCATTTCTGACAATGCCATGTGCTTTAGGTCTGAAGAATTTACTAATTTCTACAATCAACATGGTATATGTATTTCTTATTCATCTCCTTGTCACCCACAAGGGAACGGACAACCATAATCTAGTAATAAGAGTTTGTTGAAGATCATCAAATGGGTGATCAAGAAAAATAAGAAGGAATGGGATTCAAAACTACAATTTGCACTATGGGAAGACAAGAATACATTTAAAACAGTCATTGGGAAGTCACCTTTTAATCTGGTATATGGGGTGGAAGCAAGGATGCCTCACAATAACTTGATAAAAATGTACAAATTTTTCCAAGAATATGATACTGACATTTGTGATGAGATACAACATAGGATGGATGAGTTAATTAAGCTTGATGAAATTAGAAGAGAAGCTCATAAAAGAAATCAGGTGTTGCAGCTTCAAGTTAAACACCTGGATGATAAGAATTCCATTGAAAGGAAGTTTGAAGTCAGATGCATTTTCCTAATGTGGAATGCAAGGATGGAAGACAAAGGGAAACATGGAAAGTTTTTTCCTCTATGGCTTGGGCCATATTCGATTGCAGACATGCATGGGGAGGATTCATACTTCTTGTAGTCCTTGATAAGTGAGCTTCTAGAACTTCCAGTACATGGAAAATTCTTGAAGTCCCATTTCTCATGAAATAGGCTATTTTCCATGTACATTGTATATCTTTGTAATTGTTGTACATAGATTTGGTGTATTTTCTTTTTGCTATGTCTACTTTCCTTGTCCGGGCAAGTTCATAGTTTTTTTTGGGTTCCTCTATGTTGGTATGCTTCACCAAGATAATTGTTTCTTGCCATACCCACCAGGGGTATGCATCCCTGAGCATGAGTCACTGATAGAACTCCTAAAATTTTGAAATTTTAAGCTTGGTCTACACCCTGTAGTGGTTTGTTGCATCTATGTCTAGGGGTAGGGTTTAGGGCTTTTGCTTTGTAGCGTTGCTCTCAATTTTATTATGTCTTAAACCTTGGGCATTTTAATTCTTTATTGACCTACTTTACCTAGTCTCTGGTCATTTAAGTCATAACTTAAGCCATCGAAGACGTGCTTTTATCGGCCCTTTTGCTTGGGTCTATCAGTTGTCCAATCTTGTATCGTCATGTTTAATGTTGCCTAAGTCGGGATGAAATATTTTCATTAAAAAATGCCTTAAGCAAGTGTTTTCCTTGAGGGTTAAATTCTCGTCGACCTAATCATGGCCCCATTTAAAACTAACTTAATCGGCATGTGCAAAGGTTTTGTATGTTGGATCTGTTACCTATTTTTAGCTATAGCTCAAAATAGGTAGAGCTTAATTGCATTCATCACATAAAGGGGAAATTTTTTTGCTAAAAGTATTCATTAAATTCCAAAATTTGATTATGCAAATGTTTGTAATAGAAGAACTCATATACTTGCATAAAAGAATGTTGCTTTATTCATATTGTAAAAACCAAAGTCCCACACAAGTCGTGGGACTAACTTAATTTGATTTTATTAATCAAATAATGAATACAAGGAAGAAATGTGCACAACACAACTGAAGATAATATAGGTATAAAGGAGAAGGTGATTCTTCATTTCCTAGAATGAAGAATCATTGTCACATTTGAAGTCTTCATTTGTCATGTCTCCAAGCTACAGCAGTTCCAAGCTCCATGGTTTCCTGCAAGATTGTTAAAAGATTATGTTAGAGAAATGATAGAATCAAATCCTTCCTCATGCCTACATTACCAACAGAGATGTAGTACACACTCAACTAGGCATTCACCAGATGATTAAGTCATTAGAAAGGCAGATGTTCAAGGAGAACGAAGTTTAATGGAAGCTTTCAGCTTCAATTATTTTGCTAACTTGTTTGTTTAAATGTGCAGATATAGGTATAACAAATATTGTTATGAGTGGTGAGAAATGTGGCTCCCACAAGGGTTGAGCCCAGCTCATAAATAATAACATGGGATAGCAGTATTGAATAAAGATAATAATCATTCTCCATGAATGAAGTTCATAAAGCAGCCTTTAATTCATTATGATGAAAACAAATTGAGCAAAACATCCTCTTACTCATCATTCAGAAGAACAATATAAAAGGAAACATGTCGAAGGAGCTTAAAGTAACTGCATTTTTTGTTTCAGTTTCAGCTCTACCTTACATTCTTTTTCATTTTAGTGAATTATTATCAAAGGCTATTAATTTGTTCCTCATAACCTTAAGATACATGCATAGTCTGCAAGAGACTCGGGAGGAACAGTGCCATCAAGAAGATAGTCTATATGACTGCAAGAGAGGCATCATCAAAATAAATCAAGGGTATGGTTGCATTATCATTTACTATCTCTAATAGTCTACAGAATAATAGAATTGAAGGAAAAACAAAAAATGATCATCCTTCATGCATATCAAACTGAATATCAAGCATCAGGCTGCTACATGAAGCTTAGGATTTTTTTATAATGGATAGAGATGATAGAATATACCATGAGCATTTAGAAAAGTTGCAAGTGCCAGATCAAAGTAACAGAGGAAATAGTGAATAATACTTCCAAGTGATTGTATTGGAACAATAATGTCAATACATTTAATCATTTATCAAGAGAAGTAGTTGTGAGCATGTTATAGTTTTGGTCAAGTGAATAAACAGCACAAAGATTTATGTCATCTCTTACTTTTGATCATGCATATCACAGTACTCATACTCAGCCTAAAAGACACCATTATGTTCACATGATGAATTAAGAATGATAACATACTCATGGTGGAGTTCATGCACAACAGTATAAAGGATAGCACTGACATCCATTTGAAAATATTCTTACTGTCAAGAATGATAGAGAGCAACAAAGCTTGAAGAAAGGTAAAGATTTTGCAAATCTGTTAATGCATAGTGACTATCACAAGCATGAAGATAGCTCCTCTCTAGAAGACAATTCACAAGGCAAGATTTATGATAAACACTATGGAAAATAATATCTCAGCCACTGTGATAAGGTGCAAATATGTCTATGAGGATACAACAAGAGTATCAATCATCACAGTTACATGGTTTAGCTATTTGTGTAACCACATTTTTCACTAAAGTATGGCAGTCACCATGTCTTCAACAACTCAAAGAAAATGCATTGGTAAACGATTAGTTACATAATAATATGTAGCATCATAACAAATGGGTGAAACAATAGGAGGTTTCCCAACTGCCACAGTTATATAGGTGGAAGGTTAATGAAATATTTCACAGAGGCTTTGACCGAATGGAAGCAATAGAGCTCAAAACTCGCGGCCTGTCACAAGGAAATGAAACCCCAGGATTTGCTTATGTCATCAACCAAAGAAATAAAGAGAGTGCACATTTTGAATGGAGAATACCCAAAAAAATCATATAGTCGTGGCCTTATCTTTTCAAGCAATAAATAAAACCCAGTTGTGTTCTTCAAATGATGACCTAAGGATCTGTTTTATCTCACAAATGCAAAAAATAAAGAGATATTTGAGCTTGAGCAAGTAAAGCAAAAAAAAAATGGAGAGATCTTTTTAGTAAATTGAATATGGTGCATACAACAAGCAGATCAAAGCACATACAACAAGGAGTGAACAAGAGAAAATACAAATGAAATCATCAGTATAGACTGCGGCCTTAGGGAGTCTATCTTTTTCACAGAAAGGAAGAAAATATTAGTATTTCCAGCAAGAAAATAACTTACAACAGCATGAGAGGCATTGAAGGCATGAAAACATTCCATAAAATCCTAGACCGAACCCCACAAGAACAATAGAAGATCCACAGTGAAGAGGAGATTCAAGCTGAAAACCCTTCCATGGCAGCGCAGGGCTTCTCTAGTGCAAAATGAAGAATGATTTGAAGATTTAGGGTTCTATGGCTTTTACCAAAAGCCTAATTCGAATGATGATTTTTGACTTATCTTTTAAAATAAATCATTTCATTCAAAGGTTTCCTGTGCTCTTGACTTGCTAAGTCATAGACTTAAAATCATTTTGTTGCCCATGGTCATGATTTGCTAAGTCATTGACTTAATAATGCAAATGGAGGTGATAAGATTATATGCCAAGGCATATAAAACATTTATTAAAGCATTATGATATGGATGGAACCCGAGAGATATAAGGAGTGATATATATTTTTTTAAAAAGAAAATCTCTTATGGGAGCTCTTTTATACTTTTATTTGTTGTTTTTATTTAACATTATTAAAACATTTTTTATTA
>VDFB02027202.1:0-46287 GCA_007258455.2 Sequoia sempervirens | reverse complement strand
TGTCATGGGGGGGTTGATGTTTTCCTTTTTCTTTCCATAACACCTTTTTCAAGTGAGTGTCCCTTCCACAATAATAGTGAATCTTAGTGATTCTTGCCTCATGCGTGTGTGCCTTAGTTCGTACACCCTTTTATTTGTAGGTTGTTTCTCCTACATGCACTTCTTGGTTTCACACAATTTTAGTGTACCCATCTTGATTCTCCATTTTCAGCATTATGGGGGGTTTCTACCATTGGTACCGTTGGTACTAATGCTTCCTTTGTTTCACATTAGAGTGATATATGTATCTAGTTCTTGTTCCTATGTACTTTTTATGCAGTGTACATCAATGACTGGTTACATGCATTTCAGTGAGATGGATCACTTACCATATGGACACTCTTGCATTCCTATTTTCTAGAGGTGACCTTCCATTTTCATTTTATTAGAGACTATTGGTACCCGTATTTTCAACTTGCATCTTACATGTTGAGTAGTTCATTGGGGTCACTCATGCATATTCATGTACCATCTGTATGTTCGACTTTTAGATATTTTTCCTTGTTTGCCATTTGATTCAAGTAGTGTCATTTGGGGCACTCATGCAGATTATTATCTTCTTGATCTTGATACCTGTGCTCCTGAGTCTAATTTTTCCCGCCCCATCTATTCGGTGTCATTAAAGGCTGTATATACAACTCTTTACATTTTATCCTAATCATCATTTGTTTCCAGAGGAGGTTCTTGAAGTACTATATCATCATTGACATCGCCCACCTTCTTAGCTTCAATGATGTTCTACATGTTCCTCTCTTTTTTGGGACATTGTTGTGGTTGGAGGCTTCTTAGTCCTTCACCTTGATTTGGAGGCTTTTTTAGTCCTTCATTCACCTTTCTCTTTTGGAGAGGAGTTTTTCCCATGTGGTTTTCTCATTTTCTCCAGTTTTGAGAGATCTTTTGTTTGTACATGGGTACCTCACCAGGCCTTGTTTGTTGGGACCCATCATGCATTATTTTTAGGGGTTTTAGCTACTTTGTAAGTTCATCTTAAGGGGGGGTGTTAGAGTAATCATGCATTAGCTAATAATTAATCTTTAATTAATTATTAGTTTAATTTATTCTCATGCACTTAAGATAAACTTAGGAGTGATTTACTATGTTAACTAGAGAGCTATTATTAGATCATTATGTCTCATTGCATGAGATGTTGACACTTTTCATAATCTGATCCCTTTCTTATTTAGGGTTGCTCCTATATAGCACTCAACCCTCATTGTATTATCATGCCTTTAATAGAACTCTCAACCTTTGAGGGCTCTTGTTTTCCTTGAAGATTCTTGAGGTTCAATGTTGTAGCTTTTTCTTGTTGAGTAATATTGCATATATTGTTTGCAGATCTCTTGCGTGGAAGGTGTCTTTGTTCATTATTTTATCTTGTGGCTCATGTTTTTCACAATTCTGATAGGTCACCTCTTTCAATGCAATTACAATTTTCATAGGAAAATAAATAATAAATATTTTTCTCCTCATGTCCTCTAGAACACTTTCAAAAGAACATGGAGACACACAATTATCAAATTAGGATAGAAATTATATTGTCACCTATCCTAACATTCTCCCACTTGACATTATATATTGCAATTACATCCATGAGATGCAAAATAAAATATAATCAAGTACAGTGATCAAGGCCCATGGCCTTCCTGCACCAAGAGAACTATCCATGGTCACTGGCTTCATGAGAGAATATGCAACATTATCCAAAGTTTCAACCTTATCAATCAAGACCTTACCATTCTCAACCATCTCTCACACAAAGTGATACTAAACATCAACATGCTTAGTATGAGAATGATACATAGGACTTTTTCCCAAATATATGGTACTTTGACTGTAACATCCAATCCTCACTTTCCTACAATCAAATCCAATGCCATTATCATCTTTATAACCAAATTTCCACCTTAGAGGCATGTGTAGTAGCCATATACTCTACTTTAGTGGTGGAAAATGCAAGTGTAGGTTGCCTCTTACTCATCTAACTCATTGCACCTTCAAAAAAAGTAAAAATATAGCCACTAGTGGACCTCCAACTGTCCAAGTCACCTGCCCAATTTGCATCAATAAAACCCTGTAGGTCCAATGACTTAACCACATCGTCAATGCCATGATAAACCAAATAGTATTTTGAACTACCACACAAATATATAAACACCCTCTTAACAAAATTTCAATGCTCTTTACCAGGGTTAGACATAAACCTGATTAAAACTCCCACTACTTGGGCTATATCTGGTCTAGTGCAAACCATTGCATACATCAAACTACCAATGACACTAGCATAAGGAATGTTAGACATCTCTTCAAAATCATCATCAAAATTAGGACACATGTCTAAACTCAGCTTAGTACCAATTGAAAATGGAATATTAACTAGTTTACAATCATCCATACTAAACCTCTACAAAATGGTATCAGCATACTTACTTTGACTTAACCAAATCTTTATGTGAGCCTGATCCCTATTGATCTCCACCCCAAGGATATATTTTGCAGCCCCCAAATCCTTCATATCAGACATGTCATAAATATGAGTCTTAATCTCCCTAATCATCACCTTGTTATTACCCATAAATGTGTCATCAACATTTAAGACAATGATTATTATATGATAATCAATAACATTAATGTAAACACAATGATCTTCCTCGCTTCTAAAAAAACCCAAATTCAATGCAAATGCATCAAAATTCGGGTACCACATCCTAGGTGACTGTTTCAAACCATATAAAGATCTCTTTAAAACTTACAAACCAAGTGTTATCTTCCTTTCACAACAAAACCAGCAGGTTGTCGCATATAAATTTCTTCCTCAAGATCCCCATGCAAGAAATTAGTTTTTAACATCCATTTTCTCTATTTCAAAATCATAAGAAACAACAATAGACAATAGGAATCTAATAGAATTTAACTTAGAAATAGGAGAGAAAATTTCACCAAAATCAACTCCCTCTCTCTGGGAGTAGCTCTTGGCCACCAATCTAGCCTTGTACTACTCTAACCAACCATTTGCACCAAAATTCTTTTTAAATACTCACTTGCAACCAATGGGCTTCCTTCCTTTGGGAAAACTCACAAGATCCCAGGTATCACAACTATCCAAGGCCATCATCTCCTCCTACATGGCCTACATCCAAAACTCACTTTCTTCTAAAGAAAGAGCCTCCCTATAGAATCTAGGTTCATCGTTAGTACTTAACAAAGAAAATACATAATGGTAATTAGATGGCCTATAATTGTCAACTGGATTTCATTGTCTTGTGGATATTTTCAAAGGAGTAAGGGGCTCTTATTGCTCTTCTTCTTCTACATGCTCATTTCACACATCATTTGAACTCTCTAAACCCTCCTCTTCTTCTCCTTCCTTAAATCCATCTGATTGTTCTTCCACATGTGCATCTTCTTGCTTCTCAATTTTTGTTTCGAAGTGCATTGTTTTTGTCTTCTCTTTCTCCTTTGGTTGTTCTTCACATGAGTAAGCTCTAAACTCCCTAAAAAATCACATCTCTGGAGAAAACCATTTTACGGTTTAGTAGATTCCAAAGCTTATAACCTTTTACATTCTCATTGTAACCAACAAAGAAGCATTTCTATGCTTTTGGATTCAATTTAGAAAGCTTCTCATGAGGCACATGAACAAAATCCTCACAACCAATGACCCTTAAATGTGAAATAGAAGGCTTTATACCCATCCACACTTCATAAGGAGTTTTATCAATAAGAGTTGAACAAGGAGATATATTAACCAAATAATATGCAGTTCTTATAGCTTCTACCCAAAAGCATCTATCAAGATTAACACCACTCAACATGCTCCTAGCTCTTTCCATCAAGGTTTGGTTCATTCTTTTTGCTACCCCATTTTGTTGGGGTGTATAAGGAGTAGTCTTTTTTTGAACAAGACCTGCATGCTTACAGAATGGGTCAAATTCCCTAGAAAAATATTCACCCCCATTGTCATATTTTAAACAGCCTTATCTTATAATCAATTTTATTCTCAACTAAGGTTTTAAATTCCTTAAACTTATTGAAAACTTTAGATTTTTCATGCATAAAATGAATCCAGGTGTATCTTGGCACATCATCAATGAAAGTAACATAATAATGAGATTTTCCAAAAGAGTCAACATCCACTAGTCCAAACACATCCAAATGAATGGTCTCTAATATTCTCTTAGCTTTATTAGTCTCATTATGAAATGATGATCTATTTTTTTTACCAAGCACAAAATGCTCACAAAAATCATTTTTGTCAATAGGATAATCAAAAATACTATCAACCAACTTTTTATTCAAAATTGTCTTAAGACCTTTTCACTTATGTGACCCATTCTATGGTGCCACAACATACATGCATTTTCAGTGCTAGTTACATTGGTAGAGTTACAAAAAGTGGATGCATTAATCCTAAAAAAATTCCCTATCTAAGATCATTTAGAAATCACCAAACTCCATCTTACCAACTTGCGACTAGACTTATCAAATGCCACATGCATTCTAGAATCATTCAAATTGGATACTGAAAGTAAATTTCTCACAAGTCCTAGAATATGTAAAACATCATTAAGGGTTTTAACCCTTCCATCACTGAAACACAACTTTCCCTTTCTCTTACCAACAATCTTCTTTGTGTTTTTATCACCAAAACTTCTCCCCCATCATAAGTTGAATATGAAGTAAAAATATCCTTGTGAGGAGTCATATGGTAGGAGCAACCTGAATCAATAAGCCAAGCATCATTACTAATAGTGTTAGAAAAAAATAAACAAAGCATCATAATCACCATATTTTGAGAGATTTTCGATGGAAGTATCTGAACTCTTTTTCATGTTTTTTCACTCTTTCTTCACATGTCCCCTCTTACCACAATTCCAACACTTTACTCTACTCTTCCTAGGAGTTTTAGAATGTCCTTTAGACTTTTCTCTCTTTTTGTCCCCTTTAGGCCCTCCTTTTTCTTTGGACATCCTCACACATGCAAGGCATCTTAGGATCCCACATTCTTGGACTTTATTCTCATCTCCTCTAAAAGAAGTATAGCAATGAGACTTTGGTTTTGTACCGCCACCACTTATGGTAACTATTATATTTTCCCAAGATTGTGGTAAAGAACAAAGCAAAAAAATACATTTATCTTCTTCTTCTATCTTAACATATACAGATGCAAGATGACTTATAATCATATTAAAAGCATTTAAATGTTATGCAATAGAATCACCATCCTTCATTTTCAAAGAATACAAATATCTTTTGAGATATAATTTATTTGATATACTTTTGGTTTGGTAGATATCACCTATCCTCCTCCACAACTTATATGTCATAGATTCTTCTGAAACATTCAGGAGAATGGAATCTGCAAGACACAATTGAATAGTTCCTCATGCCTTCTTGCCCATTTTGTTTCAATCTTAATCAGATGTACTTGGATAGTTTCTTTTCATTTGAAACTGTCAACCACTGATTTCTCTCTTCAAGGAGATCCTTCATCTTCAACTTCCACATCTTGTAACCATTTCCATTGAATTTCTCAATATCTAGACAGGAGGTAGAGGCCATGATTTTCAATCTTCTTCACAAATCTGCAAAACCCACAATACACAAGCTCCCATTGCAAACAAAAAACCATCAACACTTAACATAAAGGTATCCCTCTCTTAACAAAACCGTTAAATCTGATACCAAATGTTTGAAATCAAGGTGAAACTTGCAGCAATATGAACTTAAATAAGTGGTTGCAAATCTGAAATTATGTATCCAAGATTACCATAAAGAGATTATGTGATTAACAATTGCAACAATGAAATAAAATTAGCAATACCCCAAGTTGTCAAACATAAGTGACACAATATATATGTGGAGAAACCCTTGTGGGAAAAAATTCACACCTAAATAGATCCAATATTTGTATTAATCTTCAAATGAGATATAACAATACAACACTCCTCTAAATTTTGAAAGCACTCCGTTGCTCTAATAACATGAAAACAAACTTTACAAACCTGTAAGGAAAGCTCGGTGCGGAAACGCCTTCCAAATGCAAAATTCTCAGGAAAGAAGTGTAGAAAATTTCACTTAATTTGAATTACATTCAATAAGATGCACAACAATAGAACAAAAGAATAAACAATTTAACACAGAAAATTGAACACCAAATTTACGCGGGAAAACCCTTACGGGAGAAAATCCCACACACCAAGTAAAGACACTTTGTATTATAGTAAACCAATTACATACAGAGTTATACTAGACCCCACTCCAGGTGTTAATTCATAGTAGCATTACAATCTCCTAACCAACCTTATACACAGATTTTGATTACAGTTGTTCTTTCACACTGTTACAATGCCCGTATAGCATACAATGTAGAACATTAATCAACCGAATCCAATCAATAGAACGAACCAACCCCAACTCATTGCAGAGTGATACAATATATATTCGATATCCAGCCATGGCCACTTTAGTTCCAAAAAACCAACCATTTCAATTGTACACAAACTGCCACAAGCATGTAACTGCTACAGCCACATCGAATTCATTTCAAAATCTACATAACTTTCCAAGTAATCACCATTCAATCTATCAACAGTCAACAACCAATCACCACTTTCCATCTTAGCACTGGAATCGGGTCCCACCACGACATTCTCCGTGAGTTACTGAGTCGACAAATGTACACCGCTCAGTCAATTCCACACACCCCCCTAGGAATCCTTTGGAACCCACCACAAGGGGTGCGGAGTTAGTGGGCACTGTTGGATTATTATAACCACAATTGTCAATCAACTGCCACCATGACGTCATGTCATCACCGCTAACCAATCCTGTACACCCTGCAGGAGTCTATCAGGACCCACCACAAGAGGTGTGGTGTTAGCAGGCGCTATTGGATCAAACTTATCACAACAACATATCAAATTATATCATCACATCACTGTGGTCCCCACTACCACCATGGCATCCAAGTCACCACTAACAAACCAATGCTCGCACAAAGTCGCTAAGTTGCTAGAAAACCGAACTTCAAAACATCTATTGGAGGTTATGAAGTTCTCAAAACCCGCGACATGTTGACAACAAAGAGAGCCTCAATATCTAAGTCAAGAGGTTATGTAATTTCAAAACCCCATGACTTAGGTTCCAAGGTTTTGGTTTTCAACGATAGTGCGACATTCAGATTGATAAAGGGTAAAATGCCAAGCTTTAAAGGAAGCTCCAAGCCAGCAAGTTGAGGCACATTTTCCAACATGCTCCCACTTGACGAAGACTTACTAGCTTCTTCCAAACTCAAAGTTATTGAAATTCATAGGCCCCAAGTCCCATCGAATTGGCACACCACCTATACTGGTCTATGCTCATAGGATTTGTCAATGCATAAGTGGCATTCTCCAAAATATCTACCTTTTCAAGATTAACCTTTCCATCTTCCACCATATCATGAAAAAAATGATACTGAATATTGATATGCTTTGTCCTGGCATGGAAAGTGGGATTTTTCACCAAACAAATAGCACTCTGATTGTCACAGCAAATAGTAATCTTCCTTGCATTAAACCAAACATTAAAACACAAATTTTTAAGCCAAACGGCTTCCTTACAGGCATGTGTTGTTGTCATATACTCCACCTTAGTAGTAGATAAAGTGACTATAGCCTGTCGCTTGCTCATCCAACTAACTGCACCACTGAATAACATGAAAATGTATACACTGGTGGATTTTATGTTGTTAATTTTCCCTAGCCAATCAGAATCCACATACCCATGAATACTAAGAGATATGTGTGATCCAACCGATTTTCTATGATAACACAAAGCATACTCTGAAGTACCTTTCAAATATCTGAAAAATCTCTTCACAGCATCCCAATGTGGTCTTCCTAGATTATCCATAAACCAACTAAGCACTCCCACTGCTTGGGAAATTTTTGGCCTACTACATACCATTGTGTACATCAAACCACCAACTGCACTTGCATAAGGCACCCTGGTCATGTCCTCCACCTCAGTAGGAGACTTTGGATAATCTTCAACAAACAGCTTTGTTCCCTACAACACTGGAACAACTAACTACTTGCAATCTATCATACTAAATCTCTCAAGGACAAAATTAATATACTTGCTCTAGCTAAGCCAAATATTTCTACTTCCCCTATCCCTTCTGATTTCCATACCCAAAATATACCTTGTTGCACCTAAATTTTTCATTTCAAACCATGTTGACAAATAAGATTTTAAAACAAAAATCATAGCTTACAAATTCCCAAAGAATAACATATCATCCACATACAGGGAAATAACAAGTAAACAATCATTCTCAATTTTTTAATACACATAATGATATGATTTTGATCTCAAAAATCCTAATGACAACACAAAAGTGTCAAAATTTTGGTACCACATTCTAGGTGATTGCTTTAAACCATACAAAGATTTCTTTAACTTGCAAACCAGACTTTCTTTACCTTTTTCAACGAAGTGCTCAGACTAGGACATATAAATATCTTCTTTTAGATCTCCATGAAGAAACATTGTCTTCACATCCATCTACTCAACCTCTAAGTCATATGCAGCTGCAAGTGACAATAGAAATCTAATAGATGTCATCTAGGCTATAGGACAAAATATTTCTCTGGATGGTCAATTCCCTTCACCTAGGAATAACCTTTCACGACCAACCTAGCTTTATACTTCTCCACACTGACATCCAGTCCAATTTTCTTCTTAAATACCCATTTACAATCAACATGCTTTCGACCTTCAGGGAAAGGTACCAAATCCCAGGTTTCATTCTTTTTCAATGATGCCATTTCCTCATTCATGGCTTCCAACCAGGAATCTAAATTAGACATATTAATAGCCTCCTTTACAATCCTAGGCTCATCAGTGCTATTAATCAAACCATAGGCAAAACTCGAATCCAACAAGGAATAGCCATACCTTTCAAGTTGTCACTTCTCCCATGTAGACCTCCTCACAAGCTGAGGCTGAGGTTGTAGTTCTTCTTCCTATCCAAAACTCTCAAAGCTACTAGAGCTCTCCTCAGTTTCAGGTACACTTTGAATTTTTAGTTCCTCTTTATCTAGAGTCAAAGGAATTTCAACTACATCATCCTTCTTTCCTTTTTCTTCTATCTTTGACTGCAGATCAACTCTAGAATGTTCCAGCTCCCAAAATATTACACTTCTATTGTACACAACATTCTCAGTAACAGGATTCCAAAGCTTGTATCCTTTCACACCAATGTCATAGCCGATGAAGATACATTTTACAAATTTGTTCTCCAACTAGATCTTTTCTCATTCGACACATAAACATATGCTTCACAGCCAAAGAAACAAATATGTCTCAGAGAGGGATTCTTACTAGACCATGCTTCCATAGGTGCTTTTTCAACAAAAGCCAAACTAGGTGAACGATTAACCAAGTAACATGTTGTAGCCACAACCTCAGCCCAAAAATTTTGCTCCAGACTAGCACTACTCAACATACTTCTCACTCTTTCCATCAGCGTCATGTTTAACCTTTCAACATCTCCATTTTGTTGTGGAGTATAAAGTGTAGTTTTATGCATTTTAATCCCATGGTCTTTGCAATACCTTTCGAAATCTATAGAACAGAACTCACCGCCATTATCCATCCTCAAGCATTTAATTTTCCTTCTAGTCTAATATTCTACCAAGTTTTTAAACTCTTTAAACTAACTGAACACTTCTAATTTACTTTTAAGAAAGTACACAAATGCCCTTCTCGAATAATCATCAATAAAAGAAACATAATATTTAGACTTCGATAACAAAGGAACATTTACTGGACCAAATACATCAGAGTGAACATAATCCAATATGCCAAAAGATCTATGAGGACTAGAGTAAAATGAAACACGGTGTCGTTTTCCATAAATGCAATGTTCAAAAAAATTGAACTCAAGGTTACAATCAACAAGCCCTTCTACTAGGTTTTTGTTTTTTAAGGCTTTTAAGCCTTTTTCTCCTATGTGACCGAGTCTATGATGCCATAGCATGGTTTTCTTTACTGGCAGTTTCACCTCCAAAGAGTTTGCACCTAGAGGAACTTCGTTCTCCTTCTCTACATGAGTAACCTTGCTTGACTTTGTAGAGGCACAGTTGCATTGAATAGCCTATGCGTCCAGCTTGTACAGAGTGCCAATTCATGCACCCTTTTCTAGCACCATCGAGCCTCTAGTCATCTTACAACCACCACTCGAGAATGAGACTTGCACGCCAACGTCATTCAACTTACTAACAGAAACCAAATTATGAGCCAGACCTAGTATGTGCATTACTCCATCAATTCCTTTTATTCTTCCATCGGGAAATCAAATTTTGACTCTTCCACGACCAACAATTTCAAGAGATGAATCACTTTCCAGATACACCTTTCCACCAGCATACTTTTCATACTTCGTGAACCAATCTTTGTGAGATATCATGTGAAAAGATGTACCTGATTCAATCAGCCAGACATCATCTGATGTCTGAGTTGCCAAGGCTGCAATTAAGGCATTTGCATCACTCTGAGAAGAATCATTATCGGAAGAGTTGGTGTTCTTCTTCTTTTTCTCCTCTTTGCAATCCTTCTAGATATGACCAATCTACCCACAATTCTAACATTTCACCTTGGACTTCTTGGCAGGATACTTTGATCTCCCTTCAGATTTGGATTTAGAATTCTTGTATTTCTTCTTTCCTCTCTCCTTTGATCTACCTTGAATAGCAAGGGCCTCCTTGGCCATCTCCAAATATTTCCTCCACATTTCTTCTGACAACAGTGAAGCAACCACATCTTATGTCTTGAAAGTGGTTGGTGTACTTCCATTAGCCATCACCAGATGATCCCGTGTGTTAGGTAAGGAACATAACAGAAACGTACAGTGATCCTCCTCCTCTATCTTCACACCCACAGAGGTCAACTAAGCAACAATCATATTAAATGATTTTAGATGGTCTGCTACGGATGCACCTTCTTCCATCTTCAAGGAGTATAACTTCTTCCTCAGGAATAAATTATTCACCAAATACTTTCCCTGATAAATATCACCAAGTTTCTTCCATAAAGAACATGTAGTCTTCTCCTCATGGACGTTCAGGAGAACAAAATTAGCCAAACAAAGTCTTATCATCCCTTTGGATTTTCTATGTACGAGGTCTCAATCTTCTTGCTTCATACCTGATGGTTTTGCTCCCATAATAGAAATCCAAAGATCTTTATCCACCAATAGATCTTCCATTTTGAGTTTCCACAACTCAAAATTGTTACCATTGAACTTTTCAATTTCTACTCTTCCTTATGTGCTTGCCATCTCAATCTGTAATCAAGACAATCAGTTTTCTCTGCAGGACTCCCACTGAATAGAATTAGCACAAAAAACCATCCCTACCCACAAGGATAACACAACTAGCTAGGCTCTGATACCACTTGTAAGGAAAGCTCAGTGCGAAATTCCTTCCAAATGCAAAATTCTTAGGAAAGAAGTGCAGAAAATTTCACTTAATTTGAATTACAGTCATTAAGATGCACAACAATAGAAAAAAATAACAGACAATTTAACACACATAATTGAACACTAGATTTATGTGGGAAAGCCCTTATGGGAGAAAATACCACACACCAAGTAAAGCCACTTTGTATTATAGTAAACCAATTACATATAGAGTTACAAACCCCACTCCAGGTGTTAATTCGTAGCAACATTACAATCCCCTGACCAACCTCATACATAGATTTTGATCACAGTTGTTCTCTCACACCGTTACAATGCTCGTATAGCATACAATGTAGAACATTAATCAACTAAATCCAATTGATAGATAGAACCAACCCCAACTCATTGCATAGTGATACAATATAAATTCAACATCCAGCCATGGCCACTTTAGTTCCAGAAAACCAACTGTTTCAATTGTACACAAACCACCAAAAACATGTAACTGTTACAGCCATGTCGAACTCATTTTGAGATCCACATAACTTTCCAAGTAATCTCCATTCAATACGTCAATAGTCAACAACCAATCATCGTTTTCCATCTCAGCACCAATCTTCATGAGTTATCGAGTCGACAAATGTACATCACTCAGTCAATTTTGCACACCCCCATAGGATTCTTTCATAACCCACCACAAGGGGTGTAGAGTTAGTGGGCACCGTTCGAGTATTATAGCCACAACCATCAATCAACTGCCACCATGATGTCACGTCATCGCTGCTGACCAATCCTGCACACCCTGTAGGAGTCTGTCAGGACCCACCACAAAAGGCGCAGGGTTAGCGGGCGTCGTTGGATCAAACTTATCGCAACTGTAGATCAAGTTATATCATCACATCAACATGGTACCCACTTCCACCATGACATCCAAGTCACCACTGACAAACCAATTCCCACACAAAGTTGCTAAGTCACTAGAAAACTGAACTTCAGAACCTCTATTAGAGGTTATGAAGTTCTCAAAACCTGCGACACGCCAACAACAAAGAGAGCCTCAATACGCTAAGTTGGGAGATTATGTAATTTCAAAACCCTGCAACTTAGATTCCAAGGTTTTGGTTTTTAGTGATAGTATGACATTCAAGCCAATAAAGGGTAAAACGCCAAGCTTTAAGGGAAGCTCCAAGCTAGCAAGTTGAGGCACGTTTTCCAACAAAACCACCATCACTATGCTCCAATATATAGAAGTTTGTGGGAGAGAATACCGCAAATGGTATACCAAAACAACAAGAAAAACCACCTAGAAAAACCCATGCCCCCCTTAGTGGATAGTCCATATGCATGGTGAAAAATTATTAAATGATCACATGGCCTTCACATGGGTGCCTAACCCATAGCCAATGAAATTCGGTCAATATTGAGTGCTCCATAACTCTCTGACAGCTCAAACCCAAAACATGTAAGCTTGGGAAGCCAACCCAAGATAACATGCAAGAGCATACACTTTTGGATGGTCTCCACCTAGAATTTGGACGCCCAAGAGGAATATGCTCTTGAGATGCTCTGTAAGTGTTACCATAGTGGGTCTACCTCTTTTGATGCAATTACACTTTTTCATAGGAAAATAAATAATAAATATTTTGACCCTCATGTCCTCTAGAACACTTTCCAAAGAACGTGGAGACACATAATTATCAACTTAGGATAGCAATTATAATGTTACCTATCCTATCATTCTCCCACTTAACATTATACATTGCAATTACATCCATGAGATACAAATAAAATATAATCAAGTATAGTGATCAAGGCCCATGGCCTTCCTACACCAAGAGAACTTATTTGTGGTCACTAGGTTCATGAGAGAATCTACAACATTATCCAAAGTGTCAACCTTCTCAATCAATACCTTACCATTCTCAATCATCTCTCACACAAAGTGATACTAAACATCAACATGCTTAGTACAAGCAAGATACAAAGGATTTTGGCTAAACATATGACACTCTGATTGTCACATCCAATTCTCACTATCCTACAATCAAAACCAATGCCATTACCAAGTCTTTGTACCAAACTTCCTCCTTAGAGGAATTTGTAGCAACCATATACTTTGCTTTAGTGGTGGATAATGCAACTAAAGTTGTCTCTTACTCATCCAACTCAATACACCTCCAAACAAAGTAAAAACATAGCCACTAGTGGACCTTCAACTGTCCAAGTCACTTGTCCAATCTGCATCAACAAAACCCTGTATGTCTAATGACTTAACCACATCATCAGTACCATGATAAACCAAACAGTAATTTGAAGTACCATGCAATTATCTAAACACCCTCTAGGGTTAGGCATAAACCTACTCAAAACTTTCATTGCTTGGGCTCTATCTAGTCTAGTGCAAACCACTGCATACATCAAACTACCAACGACACTAACATAAGGAATGTTAGACATCTCTTCAAAATCATCACCAAAATTAGGACACATATCTAAACTCGACTTAGTACCAACTGAAAATGGAATATTAATTGGTTTAAAATCATGCATACTAAACCTCTACAAAATGGTATCAACATACTTACTCTAAATTAATCAAATATTTCTATGAGCTTGATTCCTACTGATCTCCATCCCAAAGATATATTTTGCAGCTCCCAAATCCTTCATATCAAACATGCCAAAAATTTGATTCTTAAGCTCCCTAATCATCACCTTGATGTTACCCATAAACATGTCATCAATATACAAGATAATGATTAGTATTTGATCATCAATAACCTTAATTTAAACACAATGATCATCCTCACTTCTAACAAAACCCAAATTCAATGCAAAAGAATTAAACTTATGCTACCACATCATGGGTGACTGGTTCAAACCATATAAAGATCTCTTTAACCTACAAACCAATTGCTCTTTTCCTTTCACAACAAAACCATCAGGCTATCATATATAAATTTCTTCCTCAAGATCCCCATGAAAGAAAGTAGTTTTAACATCTATTTGCTCTATTTCAAAATCATAAGCAACAACAATATATAATAAGAATCTAATATAAATTAACTTAGCAACAAGACAAAAAAATTTACCAAAATAAACTCCCTCTCTCTGGGAGTAGCCCTTGGCCACCAATCTAGCCTTGTATCGCTCTAACTAACCATTTGCACCAAATTTATTTTTAAATACCCACTTGCAACCAATGGGATTCCTTTGGAAAAACTCACAAGATCCCAAGTATGACAACTATCCAAAGCCATCATATCCTCCTTCATGGCCTACATCCAAGACTCACTTTCTTCTAAAGAAAGATCCTCCCTATAGGATCTAGGTCATTGTCAGTACTCAACAAAGCAAATACACAACAGTAATTAGATGGGATATACCTTTCAACTGGATTTTGTTGTCTTGTGGATCTTCTCAAAGTAGGAGTAAGGGGCTCTTGTTGCTCTTCTTCTTCTACATGCTCATTCTAGACATCTTCTAAACTCTTTGAACCCTCCTCTTCTTCTCCATCCTCAAATCCATCTGATTGTTCTTCCACATGTGTAACTTCTTGCTTCTCAATTTTTGTCTCAAAGTGCACTATTGTTTTCTTATCTTTCTCATTTGGTTGTTCTTCACCTAAGTAAGCTCTAAACTCCTTGAAAATCACATCCCTAGAGAAAACCATTTTATGGATTAATGGGTTCCAAAGCTTATAACCTTTTACATTCTCATTATAACCAACAAAGATGCATTTATGTGCTTTAAGATCCAATTTAGAACATTTCTCTTGAGGCACATGAATAAAAACCTCACAACCAAAGACCCTTAAATGTGAAATAGAAATATTTTTACCTATCCACACTTCATAAGGAGTTTTATCAATAAGAGTTGAACAAGGAGATCTATTAACCAAATAACATGCAATACTTATAACTTTTGTCTGAAAGCATCTATCAAGATTAGCACCACTCAACATGCTCCTAGCTCTTTCCATCAAGGTTCAATTCATTCTTTCTGTTACCCCATTTTTTGGGGGTGTATACGTAGTCTTTTGTCGAACAATACTTGCATGCTTATAGAACTCATCAAATTCCCTAGAACAATATTCACCCCCATTGTCAAATCTCAACAGGCTTATCTTATAATATGTTTGCTTCTCAACTAAGGCTTTAAATTCCTTAAACTTAGTGAAAACCTCATATTTTTCATGCATAAAATAAATCCAAGTGTATCTTGACACATCACCAATGAAAGTAACATAATAATGAGATTTTCCAAAAGATTCAACATCCATTGGTCCAAACACATCCAAATGAATGATCTATAATAATCTCTCAACTTTATTAGTCCCAATAGGAAATGATGAGCTATTTTGTTTACCAAAAACACAATGTTCACAAAAATCATTTTTGCCAACAGAATAATCAAAAATACCGTCAACCAATTTTTTATTCAAAATAGTCTTAAGACCCTTTTCACTTATGTGACCCTTTCTATGGTGCCACAACATACATGCATTTTTAGTGCCAGTAACATTGGAAAAGTTACAAAAAGTGAATGCATTAAGCCTAAACAAAGTCCCTATTTGAGATCCTTTAGCAATCACCTAACTCCCTCTTACCAACCTGCAACTAAACTTTTCAATGTCACATGCATTCCATAATAATTCATCTTGGATACTGAAAGTAAATTTATCGCAAGTCCTAGAATATGCAAAACATCATTAAGGGCTTTAACCCTTCCATCACTGAAACACAACTTTACCTTTCCCTTACCAACAATCTTCTTCATGTTGTTATCACCAAGGAAAACTTAAACCCGTCATAAGACAAATATGAAGTAAACCATTCCTTGTGAGGAGTCATATAGTAGGAGCAACCTGAATCAATAAGGAAAACATCATTACTAATAGTGTTAGCAGAAATAAACAAAGCATCAGAATCACCATCTTCTGAGGAATTTTTCGTGGAAGTATCTGAACTCTTTTTCTTGTTTTTGCACTCCTTCACATGTCCCCTCTTACAACAATTCCAACACTTTACTTTTCACTTCCTGGGAGTTTTAGAACATCCTTTAGACTTGTCTCTTTTTGTCACCTTTAGGCCCTCCTTTTTCTTTGGGCCTTCCTCACACATGCAAGGCATCTTGGGAGCCCACATTCTTGAACTTTAAATTCTCATCTCCTTTGAAATAACTATAGCAATGAGACTATCCATCTTCGGTTCTATGCCACCACCACTTATGGTAGCTATTATATTTTCCCAAGGTTCGAGTAAAGAACAAAACAACAAAATACATTTATCTTCTTCTTCTATCTTAACATCTACAGATGCAAGCTGACTTATAATCATATTAAAATCATTTTTTTTTTTGCAATAGAATCACCATCCTTCATTTTCAAAGAATACAAATGTCTTTTGAGATACAATTTATTTTTTAGACTTTTGGTTTGTATATATCGCCTATCCTCTTCCACAACTTGTATGTAATAGATTCTTTTGAAACATTCAGGAGAACGAAATTTGCAAGTCACAACCAAATGGTTCCTCGTGTCTTCTTGTCCATTTTTTTATAATCTTCATCAGACATACCAAATGGTTTCTTTTCATTTGAAACTGCCAACCACTAATCTATCTCTTTAAGGAGATCCTCTATCTTCAACTTCCACATCTTGTAACCATTTCTATTGAATTTCTCAATATCTAGATGGGAGGTAGAATCCATGGTTTTCAATATTCTTAACAAATCTGCAAAACCCACAATGCACAAGCTCCCATTGCAACCAAAAAACCTTCAACATTTAAGAGAAAGGCGTCCCTCTCTCAACAAAACCGTTAGCTCTAATACCAAATGTTGGAAATCAAGGTGAAACTTGCAACAATATGAACTTAAATAAGTGGTTGCAAATCTGAAATTATGTATCCAAGATTACCATAAAGAGACTATGTGATTAACAATTGCAACAATGAAAGAAAATCAACAATACCACAAGTTTTCAAACACAAGTGACACAAGATATACGTGGAGAAACCCTTGCAAGAAAAAACTCCACACCCAAAGAGATCTAATGTTTATATTAATCTTCAAATGAGATACAACAATACAAAACTCCTCTCTGAATTCTGGCAGCACTTCATTGTTCTGACAACCTACAAACAAACTCTACAAACCACCATCACAATGCTCCAATATATAGAAGTTTGTGGGAGAGAATACCACAAATAGTATCCCAAAACAAGCAAAACCACCTAGAAAAACCCATGCCCCCTTAGTGGACAACCCATATGCATGGTGAAAATTTATTAAATGATCACATGGGCTTCACATGGGTGCCTAACCCATAGCCAATGAAATTTGATCAATACTGAGGGCTCCATAACTCTTCAACAACTCCAACAGCTCAAGCCCAGTACATGCAAACTTGGGTGCCCAACCCAAGATAACATGCAAATATCATGCAAGAACATGCACTTCTGGGTGGTCCCCACCTAGAAGTTGGACGCCCAAGAGGAATATGCTCCCGAGATGCTCTGTAACCGTCACCGTAGTGGATCCACCTCTTTCAATGCAATTACAATTTTTCATAGGAAAATAAATAATAAATATTTTGCCCATTTCTTCTAGAACACTTTCCAAAGAACGTGGAGATACACAATTATCAACTTAGGATAGCAATTATAATGTCACCTGTCCTAACAATGCCAACTCGCTATTGTGAATGTCACAAGAGTTGGTTTAATGATGGTGTTTTGACTAGAGTCCCCTCTTATCAAGGAAATAATGTGTAGATATATTGGGTGGAAGAGGATTGCTTGAATAGGACAAGTAAATATGGAAATGCAAACAAAGGTGGCATGCCTAGAGTTTTGTGAAATGAAACATTGAGTGTTTGTTAGTGGATTGTTTTCTTGTTGATTGTTTGTTCTTTATAACACTTCCAAACAAGCATTCTCTCATTAGATTGCTTCAAGAAGAGAAAATTGTTAAAGAAAAATGGCTAGGGGAATATATGAAGCATCCTTGAACTCTTCTAGGTTTTCTTTGAGTAGATCTAACCTTTACTCAAGACACATGTGATGAAATCAAATGTGGTGTTGAAAATCAAGGTAGATGAGTTGATTTGTTTTGAATGTTGTTTGGTTGTAAATGTTTATTCTTGTTGGCATTGGTTGGATGTTTGTTCAAATATAAAAAATTGTAGTTGTTTTATGCTTTAACATGTAGGAAATAAATTTAGTTTAATTTTCATGTGCACAATTATGCTTTTGGTATTTTTAGTTGCTTTGAATGAACTCTTTTAATTAATCGACCATTTATTTATTAATTAATCAATTAACCAAGTCACTTGAATTTCTCCTCTTAACTTTGATGCAATTAATAAAATAGTTAATTATATAAAAGTACTAAAACTAAAATAATTAACTTTATTTTATATATTTTTGTATTTTAAGAGAAAGTAAAATAAAGAAAAAAGAATAATTTTATAACTAAACTAATTAGATAAATAGTCAACTATAAAAGTTAGGTTTATCTAATGGTTTAATATAATTAAACAAGTAATTAATTATAATTATGATCTTCCAATTCAAACTTGTGGGTAAAAATAGTTTTCTAGAAACACAAAAAATAAGAAGCAAGAATCAATAAACAATTATTTTTTCTTTTCCTCTTTTCAAAGAGGAATAGAAAAAAATATTTTGTTCTCGCGGAAATATTTCTTTCAATATGTGGAGAATAATAAAACACTTCCTTTTCTTTTCCCTTGTTAATTTTGTTTGTGTTTTATGGTGTAATGAGTTTGTTTGTTGGTTTGAATTCTAGATCCACCAAAGGGATTCATAGTGCCTCTTTAAATCATTCTAAAAAAATCAAATAATTTCAAAGAAACCTTTTAGAAAATAATCTTTGAAAACTGTGTGCTATGTGATTAATATTTTGATTCTTAAATTATTGTGTAGTAAAATTATTTGGGCAATTGATATCAAGGAATGCTTGAAAGATAAAATTAAATAAAATAAGCTTTTAACCAAATAAATGAGTCTAAACCTAAATATTTCCTATTGAGAAAAGTCTAATATAATCATAGTCTAAGACATCTCTTTCATAAACACACAAAATTCAAATTCATAAATGGCATTAAATGTATTATAATCAAATAAGGCAATAAATTCCATATAGGGTTTGAGACTAGAATTGTCTCAAGTGAGGAGAAAATTCTAATGGTGGCAATGTATCCTTAGGTAAATTCAATTGAATTCCTTTTATTTTCAATCTCCAACTATTGGAAATAATATCTAAAGTAAAGAGGTAGGTAAAACTAATGGTGGCAATGTATCCTTAGGTAAATTCAATTGAATTCCTTTTATTTTCAATCTCCAACTATTGGAAATAGTATCTAAAGTAAAGAGGTAGGTAAAACTAAGCAACAAAACCTAAGAGAAGAAGCAATCATTGATTTTGGTTGAAAAACAATGGAAGATTCTAGAAAGAGCTTCAAAAAATATTGGTTTCAAATTTGTGACAATGGTTTCTTGGATAAAAAATTATGGACCCTTTATCTCACACAAAAAAGGTTATTAATAGATTCTAGAGTGATTAGAGGTTAAAGATAGAGTTTCCAAATCAAGAATACAAGAAACACCAACTAGAATTGAAGATACACTCATAAAATTAAGAAAAACATTAGGTTAAACACAAGATTGTTAGAGATAGTTTTTATCCATCTTGAGTGGATATCTTGAATGGTGTAACCCTTTCTTGAGATGACCTCTTGAGATTTTTCAACCTTGTGGTTTCCTTTTTTATTTATTATATGCCTTGTGACATGTGTAGGGATGCCTGGGTTGTTTTTACATTTGATCATGGATGAATTCTAAGAGGAAGTCCATTATTTGGGGGAGTATGTAATACCCAAATGTTTCATGTCTCTTATTATTCCATGAATTTTTTTAATGCTCGTGATTATAGCATATTTTTAAGACTTTGTGAATAGATATATTATCTATATGTATGCATGCATGGGGTACTATTGTAAGATGTCTTCAATCATGATTGAACTACCTCATACCTTGTCTTGAATGTGTGGTCGTTATTTTTTCATGCATCAATATTTGTGGTTAAGGCTCATGCTTGGCTATTGTGATGCTTAATGAGTATTAGACATGATGATTTAAGAATCATTTGTATGAGGTGTTTGAGAGGCTAACTATGATTTTATTTAAATGGGAAAACATGTTTTGAAGGGGCCCAATAACCCTATTACAACCAAAAAAATGACAACACAAAAATAGTTAAATAATGAGATCCAATAGTACAGTTGCACACAAAAAATAAAAAAACACAAAACTTAAAACAACACATAAAAACACTAAGGCCTATATCTTGTTCAACATTTCAATAGCATCCAACTCCTCTCGATAAAAGCTTTCATGCAAGTCAGAAAACTCCTACAATTCTCTATTTTCATCCTCTCAATTCTTCTTTTTGATGCTCTGAGTTCTAGAGCTTAGACAAACTTTAGTGCCTTTAATGGCCAAAAATGAAGCCTTAGTATCATCAAAGTATTTTTTTAGCTTGTTAGTGAGGATATTAATCTTCATATCACTATTCTTGATGATGCATTTACTAATATCTATTATCTTGTTCAAATTGTCCTTAATGATCTTTTTGTCTTGTTCCAACGTCATCAATCTAGTATTGTGATTGTCATGTTCCTACATAAAATCTTGACTCATTGTACCTTTTTTCCATCTACTCACTACACTTATTAAAAAAAATATTAACATGGGGGATGAATTTCTAAGTTTAGATGTTTTTGATAAGGTAAGCAGCATTTACAGGGTGTTGTACCCTTTACACAGAGGGCCCTCAAGGCCAAAAGGACAAGAACAATAAGAGCTACAACAAGCCAACCAGGCCACACATAGAACAGAACCAGAACACAAGACACCGACAGATAGCATGTCAAATGAAGAACAAGAACTAGACAACCCCAGGATCTGGGGGGTAGGGCTGACTCCCAAAACCCGAGGACGCGGTTTGGGGAGTCCTTTTTTTTCTGCACAATAGACCAGGAAGGCTTAGAGCCTAAGTCAATCGAGCGAGGAAAGATGAGCGGATCATTCACAACCACAACAAACGGAAATTCACCACATAGCGAAACCGGTTGCGCTGAAGAGGAGATGGGGACATTCGGGGGATCAGCAACAATGTTCAACAAGGGACAGGCAGTATCAGTTGGCGCAGTGACAACAGACTGGGGCACAATATCCGCAGAAGAGATAGCTTGATTAGGAATCTGGGGAGCCACATCCACCAAAGAATATTCCTCCTCAGAGGGATCCCCCGAAGGGGGTGAGCCCACTGTGAGGTGGTCCGAGAGAGCGTCTTTCCACCAAGTAGCAGTGCCTTTGCGGCGAGCAATGGGGAAACTAGAGGCCAAATGACCAACAAAGAAACAACGCCTGCACCAAAAAGGGAGTCCCTCATAGTCCAGAAGTTGTTTCCAAGGTTTGTCCTCCACCATCAAAACCACATCACCATGGAGAGGCTTGGAGATGTCCAAATCGATTAAAATACGAGCCACCGTAGTATGCCCAAGATCCCTAGACGTAGCATCCACCTTTAGAAAGCTACCAATGGCTTTAAAACAAGAATCCTCCCAAAACTGAAGAGGGAGATTCAACAAACGAACCCAAACTGGTATGACATTTAGTGGCTCTATTAGAGGGTTGTATGAGTGCGTCCAAGGCCAAATGAACAGTGAATGGACACCCCACATCCACACCCGGTCAAGCACTCGGTCACGATCCTCCGGGAAAGTAAAAGTAGCAAAGAAAAAACCTCTAGCACTGGGATAGAGGTCAATCTGCCTAGTAACAATAGAGGTCAATTTTAGAAGATGTTGGCTTTCTTTGTAGACTAAATTTTAGCTTCTCCTTTTTGTTTTTTCTCCATTAAGGAAATTTTGGTATTAATCCTATTCATTTCAACATAAAACCATTTAATGAGGTAACATTTTGCCTCATAAACCTCTTCTAGGGTTCCTATGTTTTGGATCCCTTGATTCACCATATTAGATAATTCCTATATTGATGAGGGGTTGACCTCAAGTAAAAAGAAGTCATTTGGTAGAGTAATAAAAAGACTTAAAAATTAGGAAAAGAACCCCCAACATAGGATTTTTGGAAGGACTTAACCTTCCCTTTTCCCTTAATATCCCACCCCTCCATTTTCATAGGGATTTCCTAAATATTGTCACCTTTCTTCTTCACATCACCAATATTAACCATTGGGGCATGAGGAAGATATTTAGAGGATTCCCCTCTCTTCCTTTTTCCTCCCCTTAGACTACTACTTTCTTTGTAACTTCCTTTCACACATCTCTTCTTGTACCTCTAGACTATATTCCTTGGAAAATGACTCCTTAATTTTGAAATGTGTGTCACTCTTTCTTAGTAGCCTCCCAGGTTTCATCCCTAGGATCTTCGCAATTCCTAGAGCTAGAATCAAAATACTCAACCACTCTTTTCATCTTCTCATCTTTATTTTTAAAATAATGAAGATGAATCTTAGGGTTTTTAGCTCTTAAAAAGTTCACAATAAGTAAAATTAACCCTTGGTGAAGGGTTATCATCCCAAGTAATTGTTGACATTTTTTTCTAAGGAAGAAGAAAGAAGAAAGTAAAGGAGACCAACCTTGTGTGCCTAAAATAATTAAGCAAAAAAGAATGATAAGAGTACATAGATTTAAATCTTCCTTCTAGTGTTGCATATCTCATAATGTAGTGAAAAAACTCATCCCAATGGGGATTTGAGGAGTTCCTTACTGTTAGAAATCTGAAATAGATTGAATAACCAAGATCTTTCTATGAGAAAGATAAGCTATAAAACTATAAATGAAATAACACAATTATAGACCCAAGTTTCCAAGAGATGTGCAAATGTCAAGGTGACAAGATTGCATTTGGAGCTCAAAGAAAATCTATAAAATAATGACTACATGCATCAATGTACATGTATGCAAAAGTATGCAAGAATATGCAAATACAAGTTGGGTAGTGAGTTTATATAGAACTAAGGAGATGGTGGAGATGGGAAATCAACCAATAGGAATTGACCACCAATAACCACCAATATTAAATAAAGTGATGAAAAAATAAATGCTCCACCCATTAAAGGTGGAGACAACTCATCACCTTATCTCCTAGTTATTAAATGACAAACTCACTTTATTGTCATATGCAAGCTTAATAAAAGTGTAGGAAAAACTTATAACTAAGGGAAAATAAATTAACCCACTAGGAAAATAAAAACCTACACCAACACCCCCCTTTAAGCGTAGCGTAGAAGGATGTAAAAGATGATTGGTCATGGCAAAGGAGGCCATGTTAAGTACCCATGTAAATATAAAAATCTCCATGAAAGAAGAAGCCCCCTCCCACAAAAGGAAGTATGCCCCCCATAATAGAGAGATAAATGAATTGGAAGGACAAAGAAGCCCGCACCCCGTCCCCAAAGAGGTCCAATGGTAGATGCTTGAAATTTGATGTAGAAGATGGTCTACAATCATTGAACAACATTCCTCCCCTTAGGAAGAAACAAAACCAATGACATATACAACTATCTCCCTAGTCCTAAAAGGAATATGTAAGAAGAAAACTCAAGATATATGGAGTCTTTGAACTCAGCTCAAGTGTCCCCATGTCAATGTTGAAGGATCTCACAATCAAATCAGGTGTTGTAGGCCACACTGTTGAAAATGAAAACTCAAAATCTCCTACAAACTGATGTAGACCACAATCCAAAGACTCAAGTATCCCCTTTGAAGATATCTCCTCCAAATGTTGATCCAAAGTATTCGCACTCATATCAAACTGGAATGAATGATCATGTAGACAATGAACTAGAGGGTCAAAGTGTTCCCTCACAACAACTAAAGAAAAATCAACTTCATCACAAAGAAGATTAATACAAACAATATTGTCTCCCAAATATACAATATGTGTCTCCATAAACAAGTCTAAAATACCTGTCAAGAGATCATCCCACAAAATTGAATTTGAAAGACAATGTATGTATTGTTGCAAAGAATCACTGAAAACTTTCAAAGACGTAACACTGGATTCTAAAGTAGCAACAGTAGATGGAGGAGATGGAATGCAAGGATCGAGAATTGGATCACTTGTGAGAGTACCCAAGTTCAAGTAACCAAAATTCTCCTCAAAATCAAAGTCCACACTAGAAGTGTGATTATCATTCAAAGGATCAAAGGCATCATTTGGAACAAAATTTGAAAAGGAGTACAATTGAGATGCATGATCAACCACCCCAATAGCAATAATCTCTTTGCTCTCCAAATCTCTAATAATAGTTTAATCAAGTGTAAATTCCACAGTCTTTCATACTCCACTATGAGCAATCTGATAGATGCAAAGAAGATTATTAGACAACTGAGGTACACACAATACATCATTGAAAGCGCCCTTCGTGACATCAACATGTCCCTTCCCAATTACATTCATGTATGTATTGTTACCCATCAAAATAGGTGGCATAACACAAGTCTCAAAGGAAGAGAACATGGACTGTGAAG
The DNA here is from genome assembly GCA_007258455.2 of Sequoia sempervirens. Taxonomy (NCBI): domain Eukaryota; kingdom Viridiplantae; phylum Streptophyta; class Pinopsida; order Cupressales; family Cupressaceae; genus Sequoia; species Sequoia sempervirens. The sequence goes on along the minus strand of VDFB02027202.1, from coordinate 21,220 downwards.
AAGCCATATGATGAGAACCTCCAGAACCTAGAAGCCATCTCCCTGATCCAATACTTGTAGAAGCACAAAGAGCTTTTCCTTTGTGTTTGTCTATATAGCCTTTTTTCCTTTTTCTTAGTAGATTCTTGGTTTGATGAAGATGGAAATTCAATAACCCCTTTATTGCTCTTCTAAAGAATATGTGTGAGGTGGTCAATCTATTTATTCATACATTTATGTCCATCATAGCCAAGTTTCTTACAATAAGCACATTATACCTTCTCCTTCATAGATTTACCTTGATTTGAAGAAGTTTTAGTATCTACATTAGAAGCAAACAAAGATACATATGAAGAATTCTCTCCTTAGTTCTTTTTTTTTTTTGTCATTATTTTTCTAATCTTTTGTGCCCTAACTTGCAACCAAGGCATAAGACTTAGAGGATTTGATAGTGCCCATTTGAACCAGCTTTTCTTGTTCTTTTGTGAGTTCATTAGTAAACACATCAAGAGAAGGCATTATGTAAGAAACTCCTAAGGCACTTTTAGTGGCATAGAATGTAGAAACAAAGACTGAATAGTCTGGACCAAGTTTAAAGAGAATACTTAAGATCAATTGTTTATCATCTTTCTTACTTCCACACTATTTCAATTGCAATCTTATGACCTTTAGTTTGGTGAATAAGTCTTGTATTGTATCAAAACTTGAAGGACTGAACCTTATTAACTCATTCTTCAATTGATGACCTCTTAATTCACCTTTTGTAGCAAAGACTTTTTTCAATGTTTTCCAAACTTCATTTGGTGAAGACAAAAGTTCAATATGAAAAAGAAAATTTGGAGATATAGACATAGACAAGGTTCCAAATGCTTCATCACACTTATTAAACTATTTTGGTTTTTCTACATCAACAGTTAGTTCAGTTTCTAGTCCCATTGTTATCCTATGCAATCCATACTTTTCAAGTAGAGTCTCATTTTACTTTTCCAATCAAAATAGTTATAGGGTGTTAGCATAGGAGTTGTTACTTGATCCATTTTAGGCAAAAAAGAATATTTTTTGCAAGTGCACGAAAAGAGAATGTAAAGTGAAAAAAAGACACTAAGAGACACCCCCCCCTTTCCACTAGTCTTAGAAATCACCCCCAAAGATATTACAATGTTGGCACTTTATGATTAGTGTGTTTACAAAGTCTTTTCCAAGATACAATGCTCAATAGACCCACAAGGGCCAAAAATGCAACCTTTGATACAAAATGAACCTAATAGAAAATCTTTAAAAAATAGCCCTATAGTTGTGTAGTGCTCTTCAATACATTTCCAATTTTTTTTTGAAAAATGGAACTCTGAGGTGAAAGTCGTGGCTTGTTGAAGAAAAAATGCAACAACAGTTTCAACCTACAATATCAGACAAAAAATGAAAAAAAAAAAAAAATTAATACCTTTGTGAATGGAAATTGCTCATCTCCAGCTTTCCAGTGATATCTCATTTTCCAAAAATGGACATCATGTTGAGAAATTATGATTTTTTTTAAATGATCGAATTTACCCTATAGTGACAACCCCCCTAGCAAAATAAAAAAATTTCAAATATTGAATTTGTCTAAAATAGACAATTTTATATGAAAATAGGGATTTTTGGCCATCTAAGCACAATGACAAGGTCCATTTGAGCCAAAAATACTCCTACAAAAAAAAATTCGCCAAATCTGAGCTTCAAACCCTTGTTTGCTACTATGTCATGGTGGCCAAATTGAGTGAAAAAAAAGAAACCAAATCCGACTTTATTGGGCCTCCTAGATGCAATGGGATGGTAAAAAATGTTGCCATTATTGCCAAAATAACTGCAATCACCAAATCTCACAAAAAACACATGCAAATATAAGATTATCCACACGATAATCCATATCACAAAATTCATTGGCATGAACACAATGGGCATACATAAGAACTCACATTGGGCACATTCACCAATGGAGGAAACCATTTATAATCACAAAGCAAAAATGACTATTAATATATGAAAGGACTCAGTGTCCTTTAACAATTAAATTACATTCAATTGAACTAATTACAAAGTAATGAACGATTAAAGAAAAGGATACTGGTGTCGCTTCACTCCTAGAATCTCCAGACTTCGACGGTGGTTTCCACACTACCCTACCTATTGTGTGAAACCAACAAGGTTCACTCCCATTGTGCTAGGATATGGTCACATGGCCCAAACACACTCGCATAAGACACATTAGGAGAGGGTATACACTCACGCCAATCATAGAGTAAACATTCATAATACATATCCCACAAGTATATCAAAGACAATCAAGCATCACACGATGATCCATATCACAAAATCCATTCGCACGAACACAATGGCATACATAAAAACTCACACTGGGCACATTCACTAATGGAGGAAACCATCTATAAATAAATAATTACTCATTTCCACCTATTATCAAACTCATACATGTGGCTAAAATAATTAAATAATATTACTATTTAATTAAGCATATATTCTCTCACCACATTCCAAAAACATTAGGCACCTAAGAACACTTATCTTTATGTTCCTATTATTCTCTCAACACATTCCAAAATTATAGCCTTCTTAGGTGCATGTCTCTAATTTCCCTCATGCTCACAACTACTTACTAAATCTAGTAAGTTAATCCTAGTCATTCACATTCTAACTGCCTTCATCTTCACCCATCATCCTCTCCTAGATCCTAGGGAATTCCTCTCAACCATTCTCCACCTTTGATCTCGCAATCAAATCTTAGTCATCCATTCCCCATTCCCAAAATCTATAAATTTAAACACTCTCATCCAAAATCAATTATCACTCATGTTAGGTACATGCTATCAAATCGGTCATCTTCAAGCAAAGGAGTATCCACATTTCAATCCATCAAGAAGCAAATCAAAACACAATGGAGATTATAATAACATCAATGATAATAAGTTTCCACAATCCTTATTGATATTGCTTAACAAATTTTTGGATTCGATCCTGTTGATGGCGATTTTGGCACCACAACAATGCAAGCAAAATATTGCTACTCTGCTTCTCTTGAAAGAGAAAGGCAACACATGGATTCCTTAGCTCCCAAGGTCTTTGTAGTTGGGTCTCAACTGTGCTGATGTTACTCAGTGGTCAATGCAACAATAATATTCAAGGGGCCTGTTGGTGTTGAGCTTCTGGATTGTTTTAAGATCAAGCATGGAATAAAACCTACTCTAACAGGGGTTTTTAAAGAAATATAAAAAGATAAGCCAGAGTTTTTGAAACAGAAAAAGAACAATAGTTCATCCAACCTTAACCAGACTTGTTAACTTCAAGGAATTTTAAACTAAAACTGCAAAACAAGATAAGCTTGTGATTGACACACAGCCTCTTTCATTCACAGTGCTAATTCACATAACAGATTTTAATTACCATTTAAATAAAACATAAAACAATATTTCATTCCTTGAAGACTTCACAAATCGAATGATCAAATTAAGACAAATATCATTCAGGAACACAATAAGAAGTAGATTAAACTCTGATTGTTTCTACTGTTATTAAAACAGATAAACAATATTTACAAAGCTGGCACAATCACTAGTGTACAGAGAATCTGAAGCTCTAGATTGTTTCCAACTACACTAAGAGAACTTAGAGAATACATTACAGCCTGTACTAAAATCTTACTGCTAACCAAGAAGACAAAGGGAAGCTCTTATTACTCATAATCAAGATGCAACTCTCTCCTTCTGCTAGCTGACTAATTCCTAACAGTCCTAACTTTCTTTTAAATCCTTCTAACAAAGCTTTGTTTTCCTTCCAAAATTTCTAACCTTTACCAAGAGGCAAGCATGCCTTATATACAGGATGTATCAACTTGAATGTGTTGTCCCTTGCACTAGGGTTTTACAAAATATCTACTTCACTACATGAAGGTCGTCCCTCCGATCTTTTGAGGAAAGTCGGTTGTGCATTCAATGTGAATCATTGTTGTCCATGCTGATGAAGGGTTTCTGGAAAAGATATGTAGATCTTTTGCTACTGCAGTTTTTACTTCAAGCCTTCGTGTCCATCCTTAAACTCCTTCTCAGGGTCGCCTTGAATGCACTAGGATATCCCACCATTAATACCAACTGCCTCTGTCATCAATGGTCGCCACAGTTGTCCTTCTGAGTCATGGCTTTCTTCATTGAAGTGGTCTTCTGCCCGCTCTGGGCTTTTTTGCGCGTTAACCACCTGTTGGAAGCACCGTCGGACCTCCTTACCAATCTGAAACACTGTCTAAGCCAATCAATCGCCACCTGTTCCCAGAAGAAATCCACCTGGTCACACTCTGCTAGTCTTTCTTTCACAAGAGCGGTCAATCAGTCAAAGGCTCACCTTAGCTCTCTCTAATTGGACGATCACATGCCACGCAGGATTCTTTGGCGGTCAAAAGTATGAACGGTATCGCATGTCGGTGAGACACCATCAATGTCTCCCCGATGCAATATTACCACTATGCAATTATCGGCATGACACAAGACAGTCGGTAAGAACTTCGGCGAGCTACATAAGTTATACCGAGCCCCCAAAACCTATCGGCAAGACTGCATGCTCTCGGCAAGGCATCTCGACGAACCTCAAGATTCCATGGCGATCATCATTTTCATGTCAGGGAGACTATCGCTCGTTGCTGTGACCTCATAGCGAAGTCTCCTCACTCATATGGAGTCTCCCTGATTTCCTCGTGTTCTCACCGAGCTCGCTCCCCTATGTTTCGATGTGACCAAGTCCCTTCGCCAGGACATCTCCACGAGCTCCTTTTCCTTTCAGCGAACGCGTTCATTCTCCCCGGAGGCATGTCCTATCGGTGAGACATAAAGATCTCGCCAAGACCTTGTGGCGATGGAATCCCCTTTTGCCGATGCCTGTTATTTCATGTCGGCAAGGGTTTCAGCGAACTCCTTTTCATTCTCGCCGAGCCCACTTTGCAACAAGAAGATCCTATCGGGTTGGCAGGATGTCATGCCGAGCTTTTGTTTTCTGTCATCGAGCTCGTTTTGCATCGGCAAGAGTTACGGCGACACCAGACTCCTTGGGCGAGCCTTGTTTTCTGTCAGGAAGACCTCATGGTTTCAGGGAGACCTTACCTCGAAGTTTCTTCTCATACCGAGCCTTCCCTTGTTATCGACAAGACTCTTCGGGTTTGTCGAGACTTCTTAGCAAGCTCCAACAGCTACGCCGATGCCTCTTTATTTCAATAAGACTTCCTCCGATCAGCGAGAGCTATGGTGACATCCATTTGTTCTCCCCGAGCTCTTTTGTTTCGGTGAAACCTTTCACCTGCGACAAGACCTTTCGCCGATCTCTTTCACTCTCGCCGGGCTTCCTCCATGTTGCTAAGACATTCTTCGGTCGGCGGGACTTTACACCGACCGAAGCTTCCTTGCACCGAACTCTATTGTCGCCAAGACCTTCTTGGGTCGACAGGACATCCTACCGAACCCGTTGCACTCCCTTCGAGTCACCCCGAGTTAGGGCCTTTCGGCGTGACTTCCCTATTCGGCAAGACACTTCGCCGAAGGCATCATCCTTTAGCGATCCTTTCCTTTCGGGAAGACCCTTCTGTAGTCATACTGACATGTATTCTTTCGTTTCACATGTGTCACTGTAACCTCACCTCTTCGGCCAGACACTATGCCGAAGGTTTTACCCTTTGGCAGCGGTCGGCGAGACATAGAGAAGTCGCTGAGACTTCTTCCCGAAGGAAATCTCCTGCCGAAGTGCTTTGCTTTGCTGACTGTCGACAAGACTTAAAACCTTCGCCAAGACCTTTTGGCGAAGAAGGTGACTCCCGCCGAAGTGAAATATTTTCCTGCCGACAGAAAACTCCTAGTTGCCATGACTTTGATTCATGTCACGCCGATAGTTGACTGCACATGAATTTCACTCGCTGTGACATCTCTGGGGTCTTGCCAAATTTTGCCTTAGCTGATTTTTAAGACCAATTGGATTGAGGAATGCCTTCCAACCAAGCCCCAGCTAAGAAATATCATCAAGTGTAGGATTTAACCCTGCAAAAAGGAAGGTCTGCATTAGTCCTGAACAGCAAATAAGACATATTATAATAAAATCACCATTGCTTACAATTATTTTAGTGAATTCTTAACAAGAAGGAAAACCAATTTAGGTTGAGACAGAACCAAGATTAAATTAGATAGATCAAAAGTCAAAATCAGAAGGAAAAAAACACAAGAATTCCAAAAAGGAAAGCAAGTAACCAGAAGCAAAGAAACCAAAAGAAAAGGGGGACCCATTTTGATCCAGACCAAAGTGGGGTGGTTATGCAAAGCATAACAGATCCCACAATCGAATCCAAAATCTATAAATTTAAACACTCTCATCCAAAATCAATTATCACTCATGTTAGGTACATGCTATCAAATCGGTCATCTTCAAGCAAAGGAGTATCCACATTTCAATCCATCAAAGAGCAAATCAAAACACAATGGAGATTATAGTAACATCAATGATAATAAGTTTCCACAATCCATATTGATATTGCTTAACAGATTTCTGGATTTGATCACACAATCGAATCCAGAAATCTATTAAGCATTATAGTAACATTTCAAGTTGATTTTCATCATGTTGTTTTGTTTAAAGTCTCTTTAGTGTGCTCTATCTAGAGGTTTGTAGTAGTTTGAAATAGGAATCTTGTGTCTTGCATTAGTTTCCATTTGCATTTTCAAATTAGTACTTACAACCAATACTATCGAAGATGCACTAGAAATGGTGATTGTTGGCGCTCGCAAATCTCAAGAGCAAATCACTATTCAAGTATGGCCCCTGGGTTAGATAGTGAGCAAATATGAATAAGATCCTAAGTAAAAATGAAGGTAATGCATCCTAAGCAAATAATTTATTAGCTGCAGTTTAGGATGAATAGGGGAGTACCATAATATGGCCATACAATTGACCTAGTTGAACATGCTTTCTACTCAAAATCTACTTAAACCATCAAAATATGCAATGACGTTCTTTGGTAGGAATGGGTATATGTGTGCATTGTATGTGAATTGAAGCATCTATTGGATGAGAAAAGGACAACGGGAGTTTAATGACAAGTTTGGCCCAGATCAAGTATATGATATATTTGAACTAAAGATGTTGGATTAAAAGGAAACAAAAGAGTATTCTGCATATAGCAAAGTGGTTTGGCTTGTCATCCTGCCAGATTTAGTGAATAAATGACTCAAGAAATATGTGCAATTGATGTTGTTGAATCTCCTGCTACTCCAGCCAAACACCATCTTTAATGTTAGGATAGAAACTTAAAGTTGTTTAAATTGTAGTCTTATGTTGGTTGTGTGTGATTTGATCAATTGAACCTAATCTATTTTTTGTTAAAGCATTGTTTCTTATACTAGCATACTCTTAAGCTTTATTGGTATAGTCTTGATGTGATTGGAGCTAGCTGCATTTGGCCATGGTTTTTTTTAGGCTGGTAAGTGATAGATTGGTATGTGTTTTTTAGTGAATAAATGACTCAAGAAAGATGTGCAATTGTTGTTGTTGAAGCTCTTGCTCCTCTAGCCAAACACCATCTTCAATGTTAGGATCATAGTAACGGGACTCGCCAGGACTCGGCAAGTCCCGAACCGAGTGACCTTGGCTGAGTCTTGGGAGCCCGAACTCAAACATGGCCAAGTCCTGCCGCGTCCAGGCTGGACTCACCAAACGCACCGCGTCCAAGAGAGTCCCGAGCCCTAAACGTAGTCGGCGCAGCAAAGGCTAAAAAGGCAAAAAAAACATAAAATTAAATTTTAATGTTGTCTTTTTTTTACTTATATTATCTCCCCAACCCTAAAAACAACCTCATTTCATTTATTTGGCAAAATAGGAGGAGAAGAGAGAGCTATGAAGAAAAAGAGAGAGATCATTGTAGGGCAACCAACAAGTTGTTGAAGACAAATCCAGGCTGTTAAACCATTTGGGAAGCTTCATACCAGCAAGGAGGTGCATTGAGAGCTCATTACCAGCAATTGGGAGGAGTTTGCATTGCATTCCAAGCTAGATTTAAGAGGTAAGTTTGATTTTAATTGGTTTTTTTGTGTTTTTTTAACAAATAATTCATTGTAATTTGTAAAATCATTGTTTTTTTGAGTTTGCATTTTTTTTATTACAAACCCTACTTGCAACTTAAATAATTTTAGAAACCCTACTTGTTTTTGCACCCACTTTCATTTGCAAATCAAACCATATTTTCACAATGTCTCAAACCCTAGGCAGAAAAGACCCTGCTTGGAAACATGTTGAAATATTTGCCAAAATGAAAAAAGGAGAGGCAAAATGTAAATATTGCAAAACAATATATCATGGAGGCATAAACAAATTGAAATATCATATAGCACGCATACCCGTCCATGATGCAATGCGCTGCACTGAAGCACCCCCTGAGGTTGTTTGTGAAGTGCAAGTGCAATTAGAAACATTTGAATTGCAAAAAGAAATGAAAAAAAGGCAGAGGCAGGAGTTGGCAAGTGTTGGACAAGGACTTGGTGTTGTTGGAGATGCTTCTTCCATGCCTCCATACTGTCCTAGTGCTAGTGTTTTTGCTTCTACACCAGCTATATGAACTCCTAGTGTTGTTGGCGTTGCTACTGCTAGTGGTAGTAGGAGTGTTAGCATTGGCCCTAGAGTTCGTAAATCTAGGGTGGACTCATATTTTGTACCGCACACTACTCCTAGTTCCCAACCGTCACTTGAGAGCATGGGTTGGAACAAGGATGCACATGATGCAGCAAAGAAAACAATTGCAGACTTCTGGTACTATTACACCATTCCCTTCCATGTAATCAGGTAATTCTTTTTCATTTAATTGTTTTAAATTTTATATTTAAATTTTAGAATCTAGATGTATCTCATTATCGAATTCAAATTTAAAGTTAAAAACTTGTAACTTTTCTTTTTACAATACTTATCTAAGTAACTTATTAATTTATTTATGACATGTTTTAGGTCTTTTTTTTGACAAAACATGGTTGATGCCATAACCATATGTGGGGAGGGGTTCAAAGCCCCTACTGAAGATGAATTAAAGGGCCCACTTTTGACTCAAAAGGTGGCAGATGTAAAAGCACAATTAGAGGAGTAGTGCTTGTAGTGGAGGAGGTTGGGTTGCACCATCATGACTGATGGTTGGACCGATACGAGAAATAGGATGCTACTTAATTTTCTAGTTTCCTCCGGAGGTAATTGTACTTCCCTTAATGCATTGATTAATTTGAAATTTGAATTTGATTTAGTGATTAATAATTTAATATTGTTGATTTATGTTTTTTAATTTATTGAATAATTGGTTTTGCTTATTTTTTCACGTGACACTGTCTTCATCAAATCCATTGATGCTTCCGCCCAATTAAAAAAATGCCACATACCTTTGTGAGGCTATAGAGGAGGTGATAGCTAAGGTGAGAGAAGAGAATGTAGTTCAAGTGGTGACAGATAATGCAGCAAATTATGTTGTTGTTGGTAGATTATTGATTGAGAGGCACCCTACTATATTATGGATTCCATGTGCCGCCCATTGCATTGACCTCATGCTGGAGGATCTTGGCAAGCTCCCATGGATCAAAACATGTGTGGATGTCGCAAAAAACATTTGCAAATTTGTATACAATCACACATGGGTGCTTCACCTTATGAGACAATACACGCGGTTGAGGGAGTTGGCTCGTCCTGGCATCACTAGGTTTGCAACAAATTTTATCACATTGCAATCCTTGATTCGGTCAAAGGCAATTTTAAGACACATGTTTGTTGGTGAGGAGTGGTCTTCCTCATCCTATGCTACAAGCACTGCAGGGATTGCTTTGGCTGATTGCATTTTTAATGAGTCAAGGTTTTGGACACTAGCAGAGGAGATTTTGAAGGTAAAATTTAATTCTTCATTATGTTTTAATTTTTATTCATATTTTATTTTTATTTGTTTATTTTCATTCACACTTAAGTTAATGTTTCACAATGTTTGCACTTTGCAATTTACCGAGCCCTTGATAGTTCTCCTACGAGTTGTTGATGGGGAGAAGCCCGCAATAGGCTACATATATGAGGGCATGGATAGGGCCAAAGAGGCCATTAGATCCGTCTATAGTGGAGTTGAGGAGAAGTATCGTCCCATTTGGGAGATCATTGATAGGAGATGGCAACACCAACTTCATAGGCCCATCCATGCAGCCGCGTGTTTCCTAAATTCGGCCTTCCAATTCAGTCGTGATTTCCGTGTAGATAGAGAGATTCTTAGTGGGCTCTACTCGACGATAAAGAGGATGTTGCTTGTTGTTACTACACAGATAGTGCACAAGATAGATGCCTTCACTAAGGCACAAGTAGACTTCTTTGCATGTCATTTGTGCAAAGAGAGTAAGACGACATTACAGCCAGGTAATAATATATTTAAGGGCATAATTTTCATCTTTTTATATTATAATTTATTATTAAATGTTGAACTTGAAACTTGAAATGAGATTGATTTTGTTTCTTTTTCTCATCTTAGATAGTTGGTGGGAGATGTTTGGTTCTGATACACCGAACCTTCAAAATGTTGTCATTCGTATATTGAGCTAGCCATGCAGTTCATCTAGTTGTGAGCACAATTGGGGTATATTTGAGCACATACACTCCAAGAAGTGCAATAGACTGTCAGTGGAGAGGATGAATGATTTGGTATATATTCATTACAACCTTTGGCTCAGATACAGGAAGCTTTTTGACCACGACTCCACTTCGATCAGGCTAGAGGAGGTTGATCCACAGTCTGAGTGGATCACTGAGGCTACAGATGTAGTCTTTAGTGATGAGGACCTTGATTGGGTGGACCAGGCAGAGAGACGCTGAGGTTGTAGCCATGGCTGAGGAGGAGGCTAGAGCACGAGGAGACACAATTGTTGTTGGTGAGAGTGGCTTGGAGAGTCAAACACAGGCAGAGACTATGGCTGCAACTGCTACATCATCGAGGACCCTTAGAAGCCTTCGTAGGAAGGATGCTAGCTCCACTAAGCCATAGACTTGTGGCTATTTTTTTGATATTTCATATTTATATGGAACATTTGATGTCATGGATTTCATATTCCATGAGTTTTGTATACATTTGACTATATTTATATATCTAAGTATGCTATTTCCTTCAGCAGCTCAACTACAATTTGTGTTGTATCCTTGTGTATGTGATCAAATTTGCTTATATTTAATGATGTTATTGTGTCTTTAAGCTTTATTCAATAAAGGGTGCTTGAAACAAGTTTTAACTCCTTAAAAATCTCTAAATTTCTAGGTTTTTTTCAACTTTTTTCATTTTGCCGAGTTTACACCAAATCCGGGCGCCGAGTCCCAAGTCTCGAGTCGAGTCACCCTAGCCAAGTCTGAGCCGAGTCCGAGTCTCATTACTATGGTTAGGATAGAAACTTAAAGCTGTTTAAATTTAGTCTTATGTTGGCCGAGTGCAATTTGATCAGCTGAACCTAAGCTAATTTTTGTTAAAGCATTGTTTCTTATACTAGCATACTCTTAAGCTTTATTGGTAGTCTCGATGTGACTGGAGCTGGCTGCATCTGGCCATGGTTTTTTTTTAGGCTGGTAAGTGATAGATTGGTATATGTTTTTTACTATATGGGTAAAACAAGTTTTGAAGAGTCACAGCAACACTGCGGCCAAGCTGCACAATCACTGAAAATCCACAGACTAGCAGGTTTTTAAAGGGACCATAAACCCTGCATAATAAGGCTGCAGTTTAGCTGCCAAACAAAACATACCTGTAAGGCCACATTCACAACCCCAGACCTCAACCTAGCATTTCAGGCACCCATGACCAGTTGATTATGTTGATATGAACAGTTGATTATAAAATATCCTTCTTTAACAGCATTGCAGTCAAGCTGCCAAATTTTAGGGGACCATAAACCCTGTAAAATGAGGCTGCAGTTTAGCTGCCAAACAAAACATACCTGCAAGGCAAACTACACAACCCCAGGCCTCGACCTAGCAATTCAGGCACCCATGACCAGTTGATCATAAAATATCCTTGGATTAGACAGTCAATTAAGTTTGTGATCAAATAACGTTTCGTAGAATAGATTGAGCTCCCTAAAAGTGAATCTGAAAAGCCTATTGATATTTTAGATCCCTTTTTAAGCATGTAGTTGGTAAAAATATCGCTCCAATATTTAGAAAATGTAGAATTTCTACCATGGTGTCAAAGTAAAAAGAATTCAGACATCATCCATTTCAAAACCAAAAATGGGTTTTAAACCTCAATCTTATTGTTCATTTGATTTCTCATTTTTTTATCAACACTATAGCCATTTAAATCCTTTGAAAAAACAATCTTGTGCCATAAGATTATATTGAGATAGATTTTATATGGAGAATCATTTTAAAAAAGGAGATTTTTAACTCTCATTTCACAAACTAAAAAAATCACAAGATTATATTGAGATAGATTTTATATGGAGAATCATTTTAAAAGGAGATTTTAACTCTCATTTTACAAACTAAAAATATCACAAGATCCCTCCGACTCACATTGCAAAAGCAACAAATGAACAGTGTAGAGATCAGGCCATAAGTGAAGTGATACATTCAAATGACACGGTTCAAACCATGGCCAAAAAACCATGGTGGGCTCAGAGCATCATGTGTGAGAATTTTACATACTTGATCAAATTAAAAAAAAGTGCAGCAAGACAAAACTAATGCAAATGGATTTTTGCTAAAAGAACCAACACTCGTCATAAAATGCTTCAAACCAAAACACTAATTCTTCAACCTGAAACTAGACAAAACAAAAGCATATGCAAGCATTTAATCTGTTTGACTCTATCCCCTTTAAACATCATAAAGTATCTGTATCTAGCTTGCCTATTGCATCCATCTATCACTAAACTCAGGTTTTCATATGGTGCAAGGGACAAATCCACTAGGCTACAGTCTAGTGGTTTACCGTTTAACAGGGGTATTTCCATGCAAACAATCCACTTCAAGCCATGGTGACTCTATCCCCTTTAAACATCATAAAGTATCTGTATCTAGCTTGCCTATGGCATCCATCTATAAGTAAGCTCGGGTTTTGATATAGTGCAAGGGACAAATCCACTAGGCTACAGTCTAGTGGTTTACCATTTAACAGGGGTATTTCCATGCAAACAATCCACTTCAAGCCATGGTGGCATAGAGTGACATGTGAGAGTTTGAAATTCCTTGATACAAAAAAACATTGCACCAGAAAAAACTGTGCTAATGAATTTTCATAGAATTTAGATGTAACATGTGATGTTCCAAATAACATTAGGGGCGCTTATAACAAATTTAAAAAAGGGTAACCAAAAGGTCACAAAAACATAAAACCATAAAGCTCCTACGAGAAATTACAATGCTCAAGCCTAAATGGATGTAATTTGGCATCTCAATGTTGTGACATGATAGATAACCATCACATTCTAGTGTCATGCTAGAAACATTAATATACCACTGGCTAATTCATTTACAAAAGAAAGAAACTTTCAACTTTCTCCTCACATTACTCTCAATATCTCCCAGCATGTTTCTCCATATACAAAGGGGAATATAGGATAGCATAACAAGTGAACACCATCAATCAAGCATTGCGAAGGGCTGCCAACCTCTGCTCTAGATCGTCCACCTCTGAACTGCATTCAAAAAACATGAGAAGAATGAAACCTTTTTTTGTTCATGCTTCTTTCCTTGTTGCTTCTCACATAATACAGAATACAGAATACAACTGGATGGCAAAAAATCTAACTCTAAAATACATAAAAAGACAATTTATCATGATGGATCCAAAAGCACCTAAATCTGTTTTTTCTTAGAAACTAGTTTATCTAACCCAATTCCCAACTCTATCAAATGAAAGAAAAGTTAAGCTTGATGGTGGTCTCCTTGCCAAACAAGAAATATAAGAATAAATTTTGTAGTTATCATTTGTGAAAACATACATGCATTTTTGCTTAGAGTTTCATTGCACAGAACCCTTCAGCACCAGGAGAAAACAGTGTCTTATGTAGGTTATATGTTGACAATTGATCACATACGTGTTTGAACTTTATGTACTCTTCAATGAATACTTTATAAAACTAGGGAAGTTTACTGCTAGTTTCAAAATCAATTTGATTATGGCAAGAAGTAACCATGATTCACAATCTGCCATGCTCAAGTTCAAATATCATGCCACTTTTGGTATGTAATGCTGATTATGGCAACACCAAATTCATTTCAAGCTCTATATCACTGAAAAATATTTAAATTTTACAATATCCTCAGATAATATCTCACAATAGTCCATATATATCTGCTCACACTAATCTCTGCTAATTTTTGCACAAATTGGATTTTAAATTTTAATCAAGACCATAGGAGATGTACTTTAAAATACAGGACAAAAATGGTTCAGAAAACAAAATTAAAAATAACTTCATCAGGGCAATAAAGTGTGTTCAAACAATCCACGATAGAAGTGAAAACTGGAATATCTAGCATTACAAAACCATAATATATGTTGCAATTTTTCTGGAAGCTGTTCATCTTTCATGATATGTATGTTGCAACATTCAAATTGACAATTATCCTTGAAATTCAAATAGAGAGAGCTAAATAAAAAATCTGTAGGTTGCCGTTGAGCAGTAAAAACATGCTCTTTGGAGTAGGAGATGCAGGAATGGCCACCACCAAGCCACTGAGCGAAGATTTTTATGGAAAAGCAGAAACCAAATGGGTAAAACCTCACTGATTTTTTTGGCACATGAAGGTATTTTAACTCTTCACAATGGAGAAGGTTATAAGTCCATGAGAACCATAGAAGCATAAATCGCATCAAATTGCGAAAAATCACCAGGTGTCCCGATTTATACCCTCAAACAATCGTGATTTTTTCAGGGGCATTGAATGGCAAAAAATTCATTGAAATTGTGATTTTTTTGCATTTAAATCGCGAGAAAATCAGCAAAAAAGCGGGGAAAACCCTCCCGCCAAAACAAACCCTAAAAAGCGTGCTTTTTCCTATAAGCTTAGAGTCACGATATTTTATTGGTATTATCTGAAGCCAACTGCAACCTGCAACAAAGAAGCGTGCTGGGTGGAGTATTTTTGGCCGCTGTCTGCTCTATATATATCTGGGACGCGAAACAAGTTCATTTTTTACACCACTGCTAGTAACTTTGCTCTGTATTTTTTTGTCTCTTAAGTTTGAACATCAGCCAAAACATATATATATCGGGGCCAAGTCATCAAAAATGTTCCATGTTTGTGGCCAGTCAATCAATAACCAGATGCCTTTCATGTCAAAGCTCCACGTGAATTTGGGCGATGACTTGCCCTTATTTATATTTATCCCCGCCCCGTAATTGTCACCAAATCCTGTTTGTATTTCGTTGTTGCTAATTACTTCAGTGTATAATTTGAAAAATATTTCATTGTTGCTATGGTATCATCTACCTAAATTTATTGTTGCGATATATGTTACATTGTCTTACTGCTAGAAGAAATCAACCAAACTTTATTGTTTGGAACCGTGCTTAGGCATTCACAACAAACAAGACATGAAAGCATGTTGATAGATTTGGCATTCTTGATAATTATGAACAACCTTAAGGCCAAATGTTGTGCTTCATAGATCGGAAAAATATACATCTCCAATTGAGGGGGGTAATATTTAAAATCACAGCTTTATTGTGCTTTAATGTTCTATATCTGGACTTTTAAAGAAAATCAAAATCCTTGTTATGAAGGATTTGATGGCGATCTTTTGAATTTGAGTTTGGGATGGGATATCTCGAGGGCCATGTTTATTTGTGTACCTTGCTCTATAACTATTTCATTCTTGTTATAACTAGAGGGAAAAAGAATCTTGTACACTTGTTTTCACGCTTTTCAGGCTAATGTGATGTCTTAGAGTATCCTCTTCATTTTTAGTACGGAAACTTTGACATTGTTTGTTCTCATAAATTTGACTGCCTATAGAAGAGGTATTGTTTGTGTAGCTTGGGACTTGGGACTTCTCAAATTCTGAGTACGAATTCTGTTGGTAACTGCTATGTGGATGTATCCCAATGATTATAGAGATGCTTTGGAGACTCATCATATAGTTACTATGCAACTTTTTAATAGAAGAGGAGTGTTTTATCCCTACACAAGCTGCTTGTCATCCTTATCAACTTCAAGCTCTAATGCTTCTGATGAAAATTTGCATTTGTCAGTCAGTTATTAACCTCAATGCCGATTACCCATGGTGACACTCAGGATTTGCAAGAGGCAGGGAACAATCTAGACGAGTTCCCACAGTATCTTAAAGTCATATCTCCTCTAGTCAAGTAATCCAATTATGTTGCTTGAGTTAAAAGTTGTCCTAAGGGTGAGATGTTTAATCTAAATAATGAACTTGATTCTCAACAGAATTTGATGCCACTTAGCTATTTTATGAGTGATGAGTAATATCGTATTGGTATGTTGACATTCACCTTTTTCAGTTAATCAACTTCCCAATTTCAAAAGCAATTGGATCATCATCTTGTCTTTAATTTGGCTTGGGATGGTTTCTTTTCCATCATTCCAAGTCTATGGACTAGATTAATCCAAACCTTAGCTCATTGAAGAGCCTAAAAAGATTGTAAGAGATCCTTGCCTATCTTCTCTCAGATACCTTATTCCTTTATACATAGATGAACAAGAGAGGTAGTTTACATTGTATTGGTACTCAAATGCTTTAGTAGATTGACACATTGCCTTCAAACTTTATTATTCATGCCTTTAAAGTTTAAACTTTCTTGTGGTCTTTGATGGCAAACTAGACTCAATTAAAATGTTTTTGCAGATTTGATCATAATGCCACGTCAAAAAGACTGTGTGGACACATTGCACATCAGTTTCAAGTACAATGAAGGTTAAATGCAATTGGTGTCTGAATGATATCATTGGTGGCATTTATCGCTTCAAATGGCACTTGGCAAAGAAGCCAGGAAATAACAGCACTCCTTGTCCAGCATGCCCTACAAATCTCACATATCAGGCAAGACAAGCTCTTCGTGTGATTCCTAAGAGCAAGGCAAAAAAGGCAAGAACCATGGTTGAAATAGGTTCTAATTCTACAAATGCAAGAAGGAATTGCTTGGATGAGGAAGATGGTGCAAATGAGTTTTTCGAGGAATCAAGTTCAACACCTTCTTCTACAACACACGGCCCAAACACAAGTGGAGGAAACATTAATTCATACTAGACGAGGTTCACAAACCACTTTGGAGAGTATAGGATGGAAACATTAAGCAAAGAAGGCAATTGGAAACTTCTAGTTGCCATTTCATGTTGCTAGGTCACCATATTGGCAAGGTATGGTGGATGCTATTGCAACTATGGGTCCTAGGTTCAAAGCCCCATCTTACGAGACATTGAGGATTGGTATGCTCAATGATGCAGTACAGGATGTTAATGATGTTGTTAACGAGCATCAACTAGAGTGAGTTAAGACTGGTTGCACCATATTGTCAGATGGATGGACAAACAAAAGGAATCAAACCCTCATAAACTTCCTCATCTCTTGTGATATTGGCACTATATTTTTGAAACTTGTGGATGCATCAGATACAATCAAATCTGCAGCTGTATTGTTCGAGATGTTTGACCAAGTGGTCAAAGATGTAGGGTCAGAAAATGTGTTTCAATTTATTACAGACAATGTTGTTGCTTGTGTTGCTGCTAGAAGACTCTTGATGGACAAATACCTCTCTATATTTTTTTACTCCATGTGCAGCACATTGCCTTGATCTAACCCTTGAGGACATTGGAAAAATTGAATGGGTTAAAGAGGTATTGCAAAAGGCTCGCACAATTACAAAATTCATTTATAATCACACGAGGGTTTTGTGCATGATGTGTTCTTTCACAAAGGGCAAGGAGCTAGTTAGCCCAAGGGTGAGCAGATTTGCAACACACTTCCTTGCACTATAGACTCTTTGCCAACGAAAATGAATTTGAAATGAATGTTTGTTTCAAATGAGTGGACAGAGTTTGGCTTCACAAATCAAGCAGATGGCATTAGCAATGGCATTGTACATGTATTCTACTAGGTTTTGGGATGCAGTTGAACAAGTTGTAGAATTTTCAGAGCCTCCAGTAAAAGTCTTGAGACTAGTTGATGTGGATAAATTCCCCATAGGATATTTGTATGAGGCCATGGATAGGGCCAAGGAGGTGATGAGGAGTAGGATGGTTTTTAATAGGGACATAGTTGATAGAAGATGGGATCGATAGAAGATGGGACATAGTTGATAGAAGATGGGATGATAGATGCACTCTCCTCTCCATGCTGCAAGATACTATCTCAATCCAATGTTATTCTATAACTCTTCATTCAAACATGATGATGGTGAGATCACACAGGGTTTGTTCATATGCATGGAGAAAATGTTTCCTACCACAAAACAATTGCAAGCAGCTATGGAAAAGTTGCCAATGTATAAGCAAGCAAGGGGCTTTTTGTCATGTAAGGCAAGAAGACCTTCCAACCAGGTAGACTCAATAAATTTGTGACAGTCTCTCTATTTTGTGGACATGATCATTAAATGTGTTAGATTTTTTTAAGATATTCTTACATTATATCATCTCCATATAATGTGTTTTTCAACACAATGGTGGGATTCTTTTGGTCACGAAACCAAAAACCTTAGATGGATGGCGAGACACATTTTGAGCCAGCCATGCAATTCATCCACTTGTTGTGAGCATACTTGGAGTGTTTTTGAACACATACACTCCAAGAAACGCAACCGCCTAACACAACAACGGATGAATGACTTGGTGTTTGTTCACCACAACCTCCACTTGAATCTAAAGAAAGCTCAAGGTTAGACTTTCAATATACTTGTAGTTAGTTGAAATTGTATTCATTATCTTTTTCACTTGTAAAGCCAAGTCCAATTTCTACATGGACAAAAACAGGTACTATTGAGGATGATGAGCCAATTGACCTTGATGAGATTGGTCCAAAGTCTGAGTGGATTGTTGGTGATGATGACTTTCTTGAGCCTGAGGATTTTGAAATCCTAGGGGCTAACTGGGATAGTCACATGGTTGAAAGAATTAGGAGAGGCTCTAACCTAGGAGCTTCATCATCAAGACTTGCTACCCTCAAGCATAGCTGTCATTGGCTACATTTGATTTTTTCTAACTTTGTACTTAGTTTAGAGGTTGACTTTGTACAAAGTTACAAACTTTATTGTAATTGACATTTTGTCAATTGCCGATATCTAGTTATTATTTATGCACATGAAATATGTTTTGTGCAATGCAATGTAATCAGTGATATGAATATAAACAACAAAAATCTAATTTCTACAATTCATGGATTAAATTCTATTTTATTTGCTCTCTATATCTCTATGCTATGGAAATGACCTTAAATTTCAAAAAAGAGTAGCTTTTGTCTCTTTTTCTACAATTTTTTACATTTTTTTTAAATCCGATTTTTTCCCGATTTTTCCAAAAAATCCTAAACTTTTTTGGTTTGCCGATTTTTTCCCTAGACAATTTTTGCTGCTATGATAAGAACAATACTTTCCCAGCAAAACATTTCAAAGAAATTTCAGAAAATGAACTGTCTTACTATGTGGGGGCATCTGAATATCTTTAAAGGGCAGTAGGGCGGCTGAATATCTTCGCAATACTATGTGGAGGCATCTCCATAAGATTCCAACACCGGTTGGAAAACTTTAAATCTAAGTTGCCAATTTGAATATGGGTTTGGAGTTCCAATATGCCATTTTTTCCCCAAGGGAGTATGCTAGGGCTGGGTACGGTTGTACATTATATAATGGATCCATAACATGACTGATGACGCCTGTAGGGTGAGAGAGGGCCACACCCCTTTGGCAACCCCTATCCACCCTATCTATCTATAGTGGGTGTGGGCCCTCAAGGAGGACAAGGAGAAAACTATCAATCTATCCCACTATATCAAGAGATGGAGGTGGGATAGGTGAATGCATGCTATGAGAATAAGACATCTAATGCCACTCATGAAGACAGAATATATCCTCCCAACCCATTTGACTCAGCATTTACACCTAGCAGCACACTTAGGTATAAGCTCACATAAGAGTTCATCAAACCTTATGCAACATTAATGATTTTTCTAAAGGTCAAACATGGTTGGTTTACTCCTCTATTTGAATTACTGCCCAAGTTTCTTTTATTAAAGGGTACTGATCATCAACTTTTTATCTTTGGTATCACCCATAGTTACAGGACTTGCCCAAAACTCACCAGATTCAACAAGTCCTAAGGCAGTACAATTGAAAAGAGGCTGCTAGACTCTGATCAGACTCGTTGAGCCTACCAAACTCAACAAACTTAGCAAGTCCCGTCAGATAGACTCCTATGTGAGCCTTCAAAGCAAAACAAGTTTTAAACAACTGTTTCCACAAGGTGGTGAAGCTTTGCCAGCAGAGTGAAATTTGCTTGGCAACCCTTCATGTTGCTCAAAAGTCATTATGCAGGTCATATGCACACGGTTGTGTCTTACTTTGACTGCAGCAATCTTAATTTGTAGTGGCCTTCTATAGTACGCAACTGGGTTGTTTGTTGTTGAACACCTGTTAATATGGTGCTTCTTCATGCCTCTATAACACCCCTATCATGCCTTTAATACTATGGTGCTTCTTTTTATTCTTGTCACCTCTATTGCTGCTTCTTTCATTCAGGAAATAATATAGATGGCCTGCTGGGGATAGATGTGCTATGATCTTCCTTCTACAATAAAACAATCACTCCAAATACAATCTCTTCTTCAATCCATTGTCGCTCTACATTTCCAGGATTCATGTTAGAACTGCTCTAATATCATGTTGAAGTTGCAAGTACTAAACCATATTTAACATATAATAATAATGGATTATTAATACAATGATCTGCATTGGATTATAAAGCCATTAATTTCTTGTACTAAACTGATGTATTTAATAACCTACAAACTATAATATAGATGTAATATAATCCTAATAGCCTAAAACACTCAGACAATATATATATATATAAATGTTGTTTCCTTCAGCTCAAACTGCTTTGTAAGTAGCTTCTATTTGATTAGTTTACCATGTCTTTAAAGTTGATTTATTGAAGGGTGCATAATAAAAGCTTTAAATCCTTAAAAATATCTATATTTCATGGTTTTTTCAATTAGCCAAGTCTG